>WTSP01024842.1:70921-106917 GCA_025331215.1 Actenoides lindsayi | reverse complement strand
GGGGAGGCGGGGGGGGGTGGGGGGGGTGTGTGTCTCGCCCCCGGAGGGGTGAGGGTGGTGGTGAGTCCCGCTGTCCGTCTGTCCTGCTGCGGGCCTGGGCTGGAGGAATCCCCGGGCGGTTGGCTGCACTTGAGCCGTTGTTGGCGAGGTGGCTGTGGGGGAAGGAGGCACTTCTGGGGCTGTCAACTCACCTGTAAATATGACTAAGGGGGACAGGGGGATGTGTCTATGCCCTGCAGTCGAGCCTTGAGCCATCCCTGATCCCGTTCCCTGGCTGGCAAGCAGGTTCTACCCAAGCTCCACGGGCCCGACAAGGTGTATTTAAGTAGATCTTAAACATTCACCTGCAGAGACTCGGGATCCTCCCGGAGATTTGGTGCGTGGTGTCGCTGCCTGTGCTAGGTGAGGTGTGGAAATTTCTGAGTGTGTCTTACTGATTGGAATCTGAAGGCTGCCCCTCTGCTCCCAGTCTGGAGAGCAGCATTTCCATCCTTCTGCTGTTTGAGAACCGCTGCACCCTTTGGCCTCATTCTGAAGCCCCCCGCCTCCTTCCAGTCTTTTTAATCCCTTGGGAATTCGGTAGACCTCTGACTTCTGTGGTGCCGAGGACCTGGCACAGGTCAGAAGCCAGGGAGAACTATGTGGCTTGCAAATCTCTGACTAGGGCTTTCCATAGGTGGTCTGTGCTGTTCTGAACAAAGCAAGTTATCACTTAGCGGTTGAGGGGAATAATGCCGAAAACCATGTCCTGTCTCTCACTTCTTAAAGAGCTGCTGCTGGCACACCGATGCTGGAAGTGGAGGTGATGTATTATGTATTGAAGTGCTTCCCTAGGACTGGTAGGAAGCTGTCCTTACAGAATATTAATATCTCATTTGTTTGCTTGTAAGGCTCTGTCCTCAAAGGCGGAGGAAGATGTGCCCCTCTGATGTGTGCTTGTGTTTACAGAGTTGTTTTTTTTTCTCATCCCACTCGGGCAGTGTTGGTGACTGATGTAGAGTCGTGTCCCTGTTGGAAATTCGCTGAGCTGCTGGAGATGGCTTAACTGGTTGAGGTCTGTTTACCTCAAGGATGGTCTGCAATTCACTTGATTGAACTGGGCAAGAACATAATGTAAGATGAAATGAAGGCATTTTTCTCAGCTTGTGTGCAAGAGTAGGAGCTGGAGCTCTGCAGTGTATTATCTGCTGGCTTTTGTATTCAGCACAAGTAATAAGGCTTGGATAGCATGCATTAGCACTCTGGTAACATAGCATTTGATTGCCAGCAGTTGCTTGACTTGTATGCTTTGGCTAAATCTTCACATTAAAAGATTTGCAGTGGTTTTGTCCGTTTCCCTTATCAATCGGCGGGTGAATTGCGGAGCTGAGCACATCCAGGTCTGTTCAGCTAGTCAAAGCTGGCATAATCAAGCTTGTACTTGGAGTTGTGAAAAGCCGTGTTCTGCAAAGGCTAGACAGTGATTTGTCTGAAGCTGACCTGCTAATCTCCTCTGCCCTCTGCTATATGATGCATGCAGCCACTTCAGCTTCAGAGCACAAGTGTCTTCTCTGTGTGGGAGAGGGACTGTTGGAACAGGGTTGTTAATTCAAGTGAGTTAAAAGCTTGATGCTGTTTTGTTTCAACAATTCAGGAGAAAAAAAAAAGCTAGAACTTGCCAAAGGCAGAAAATAACAGCAAAGGGTTTTCTTGGGAGTTTTCTGAGTAAACTGGCTGGGTGAAACTCTTAAACAAAATAAACCCCCAAAACCATCCTAGGAAGTAGCTGCGTACAACAGGGGGAGAGTTTCATCCTTTGCAGCATGTGTCCCCAGGTTGCTGGTCCGTGTAAGGCACAGCTATTGAATGAAGTGAATCAGGTCTACTCTATGCTTGTCCCCTTCATGCCTGCCCTCTTGGAGTGAGCATAACAGGATGGGGTTCCGTTCATCAGACTTGGTGAGAGCTGACTCTTCACAGGGGTCTCTCAGATTCCCAGAGGGGGTTACTGGTTTAATAACTATTGCTGGTGTTCGTTGTATGGAGTGAGGAAGCAGACTGGTTCAAAGATCTAACTGGGTCTGCAAGACAGCTTCAGGTGGTGATCAGTTTGTCTTTAGTGTCCCTCAGCTTAGTGACTTGTCCACAGTAGTAGATGGCTGTTATTCTGATGGGCACCTTCTGGAGATGCCTGGTTTTAGCACTGGTTTTTAGCCTAGAAGTCTTTTGTGCTTCCTTCCAGCCTACTGGGTGTTAAAAGAAAACTTATTTGCTTTTTCTGTGCTAAAGATAAAGCTCTGTGGTTGCCTGCGGCCATGCTGCCTTTGCAGCAGGGGAAACTGCATCTCTTGGGATGTGTTGTTGTTAAGTGCAGGGGAAGTTGCTGGCAGTGTCTCTTGCCCTCTGTGTGCGCTTCCTATTTGAAGCAAGGATTAGTTTTCCACGGAGAGCTTGGCCAGTGCTTGGCAGCTCTCCTCCAGGGCTTTGGCTCAGAGAGCACCAGGTGAAATCTGGAGACGAGGAGCTCCTGCGGCATGGAATACCGAGTTACTCTACAGCTTCCAGCTAGTGATGAAAAAGCTGAAGCTTACTACAGAGGTAGGGGCATGGTCAGAGCAGTGTGTTCCAGCTTGCTTTTATGGCTTGGCTGAGGCTGTATAGCAGCCTGCCTATAAAGATGGCCAGATGGGAGGATAAATGTATAGCCTGGTGCAGCTCGAGTAACAAACTGCTCTGCAGCCAGCTATGTGCTAAAACCTGGATCACTTTAGCGTTAAGTGGAAGTGCTACAGCAAGGTGTTAGACTCTGCTTAAGAAGATACCCAGGTCACTGCTGTTCATACACTGTCTAATCCAGCCTCTTCCAAAGGCTAAGTAGATCTTAAGCTCTGACTAATCTTCTTTGAAGAGTGAACTTGTGCCATTATCCTGCAGCAAGCTCCATGCCACTACCTCCAGCTTTCATTGAGTGTGGAGGTCTAGGTTAGCTTAGCTCTAGTTGTTGTGGATTTCCTGAGCAAATAACTTCCCAGCGTTGCTTTCGCCCCTTAGAAATCTATGGCCATCAGTGCTTTTCAAACTGGTATAAACAGTATGAGGCTGCCCAAAGCACCCTCAGGAACTTTTGTACCTGGCTACTACTGATTGCCCGTGTTATCTGCTAGCCTGAAGGAGCAAAGGCTCTTAATGATTACTTTTTTACTTTTTAATTAATAGATCTCTAACAGCCAGCCTTTTAGGGAGCAGCTTTCCATCTTATTCACTGTCATTCTTGATCCTAGTAAAGATGGAATAAGCTTCTTGGGAAGAGATTAATGTTTTGGTACTTCTGCTAGCAACCTT
Organism: Actenoides lindsayi; assembly: GCA_025331215.1. Classification (NCBI taxonomy): domain Eukaryota; kingdom Metazoa; phylum Chordata; class Aves; order Coraciiformes; family Alcedinidae; genus Actenoides; species Actenoides lindsayi. The sequence goes on along the minus strand of WTSP01024842.1, from coordinate 103,596 downwards.
CTGAACGTCTTGGGCTATTTGAGCATCTAGAGCTAGAAGCCTACAAATGTATATACATGTGTGCATATACATATGCATAATGTACATGACTGCAGAAGAAATGCCATGGCTGTCTCAAGTGCAGCTGGAGTTCTGTACAGGTTTAATGACTGCTAAAACTACTTGTGTAGCCTAAAACTACTCGTTTTCTAGAGAAACTGTATTTAGATGCAAAGCAGTCTTTATTTTAAAAGACCCTCTTGAGGTTTCAATATGTCTGATCTTAACAGGCACTTGCTAAAGGGGTATGAAGTGAACATAATTTATATTTATCAGCCTGGCAAGGCAGATGTGTCATTGGGCACTATCAAATTAACTTGTGTAATATATGCTTAGTGCTTTTTGATTACAAAAGCTCAAAGTATTAGCCTGAAAGAATACTGCTGAATACTATCAGTTTTCAGCTCCTTTTTGGTAGGGAGGGTGGAGGAGATAAATGGGTGGTCGCCCATCCTCCAGAGAAAGGAGATGCTAAACAATAGTGAAGGGCTGTTGCTTTCTAGTGTCGAAGCTGTTGCTGGTGAACAGCTTCTTGGTGGCTTCTGTTTGTCCCTGAGCACCTGGTGCATGTGTGTGGCCGGTGACAGGGAATTGTTCCAGCAGCTCCAAGTGAGGGCTAGAGCTGCAGGGAGAGTGAGACAAGTGACTTGGCATGCCCTGAAGGGTCCACCAGGTAATGGAGCCTGCAGTTGTTGACTCCAACCTGTGTTCCTATAAGCTGGTAATACTGGAGTTGTCTTCTGTACTGTGGACAGCCCTTGCAGATCATGAGGGTCTTCAGCTACAGCAGTCTTCTTCTGCATGGAGTAAGAGGTATGTTTTGCAAAGGAAGGGCCCATAGCTGTGTGTGACCAGACCAGATGTAATCTAATCTCTGATGTCTTGGTTGTGTTTAGCTGCCTGGACACATACACTAATGCTTTCCAAAAGGAGACAAATGTACACGAGCAGCAGAACAGGGGGCCTTTGAGTTAGACTTATAACAAATGTGGTGTTGCTGAGATCCTTCTCCCCACAACAGCAGTTACTTCTTGCAGAGCATCGCATGGGCGTGTGAGAAGACAGTGACACACCCTTGTGTGACAAAGCAGTGCTAGGTGGCTTGTTGCTGTGCTCTGTACAAATGTGAGAAATATTTCCCATGTACTGTTTGGGTGGGGAAATGAGTCGTCCAGCAAGCAGGGGGACTCATCCTGGTGCTCATGAGCAAGGCTGTAGAGGGTGATCTTTGCTCTTCTTTGGAAGACTGAGGGGTGATTCTGACAACTCCAACCTCTTTCCGTGATAATATCCCTTGTCCTGTCTCTTGAAGATAAGAGAAGTTCTCTCATGGAAACAGAACATACCAGCCAAAGCAAGTGAAGCTGTTGATGGTCGGTGGCTTCTTGCACTAGGGCTTGACTGTGCCTCTGACAGGATCCCTCCTGGAATTGGGAGGAAGACCTTACCAGTTCTGCTGCGTGATGAAGGGTGGTTTGTGTGTGAGACTTGTGTGACCAGCTGTCCTGCTTGTGCTGAGTCAGGCCTTGGGATGGGGATGGTCTTCTGCTGTTGACTGATGGTGTAGAAAGCCCGGGACTGAGAGGCACATGCCTAGAGGGAGGTGACCGTGAGCAGACTGGTGCTATTATGAGGTCCTCCAGCAGCCTGAGCTGTGTTACTGGCAGGTAAGAGCCTGCCAAGAGCTGGCTAGATCATTTCTGGGCTACTGGTCCAGCACTCACTTGGAAACTCTTGAAGCGCATAATGATACGCATGAAACTTTCTGGAAGTGCTTCCATGGTGCAGTGCAGCATAAACACTGTGCTAATGCAGCAGTGCTGCTCTCAGGGCTGTAGACTTTCTCTGTGGGGCCGAGGAGCCATACAGGGTGTGATGTCAACGCTGCCCTAAAGCCTCCTGTGCTGGCTCTGCTCCTCTGTGTCCTGTGGACCTACTTTGTTCTCCATGCAAGCTCCTTGTTTTCCTTCTGTGTCAGTGCACAGAACAGGGCTTGCTGTAACAGGCCCTGGCAAGCATCAGTTCTGGACTTGGTAAAGGACAAACAGGTTGATCCTTATCATATGCTTGCAAGTCTGCCTGCTCTGCCACTGGGGCAAGAGCTTGGTCAGGTCTGTCTTGGGTTTCAGTTCAAGATTTAGTTTTCTCTAGCATAAGACTTAGGTTGCATAGGCTAGGAACAGTGAAATAAATGGAGAGATCCGTTGCTTGTGATGTGTAGGAGTCTGCTCAGAACTGGACATAGATTAGCCTGCTTGGAGCTTGTCCCCCAGCAATTTAAGGCCCTGAGTCAATAGGTAATTACGGGTGTGTGTAATCTTGGTTCCTTTTTCCTATTCTAGGTCTTGCACTCTGGACTTGTCAGCCTCACAAGCTTCTGGGCACTTCTCTTCTCAGCTATGAGTAGATCAATGGGATTTAACATCTGTGTGGTCGCCTGCAGCATCCTGCTCTTGTCCTCCAGTCCACCATGCCTTGCATCTCAGCCACTGGAGGAGGGGGACATGGCAAAGGTCCAGCATGGCCCCTGGGTGGGGAACGTGGTAGAAGATGAAAGGACGAGCACGCTGAACGTGAAAAATAACCTGGGCCCTTCCGAGCAGAGTGTCTCCGAAGAGCCCTGTGGAGTGTCAGCAAAGCCATCTGGGGTGGCCTTAAGTGAAACTTTCACTGCAGAAGGAGAGACTCTGCCTGTAAGCCTGAGCCATGTCACCCCAGGCAGCCAGGGCCTGGCTGCTCTCACCTCTGCTGTGGCAGTGGCTGCTGCAGATGAAGAGGAGCTTGGTCCCACGAAGTCAGAGCTGGATGACGACGATGTATTCAAGGCCATGCTGACCACAGCTGTGACCACGCTGAGCCCTGCTGTCCAGGAAGAGTCTGTCGGTGACACCATTAGTGACACCAGCACTGCGGGTGGTGCTGAGGTGGAGCACAGCTCTGCTGGCCTCTCAGCAAACCCCTTTTCTGGGACAGTTGAGGGGGAGTCGGGGAACGGCTCACACCCCTCAGCTGCACCCAAGCCTGTGTTGTACCCCAGCTGGGAAACACCAAGTGACCCCCCTGTCATCCCAACTCCCCAGCCTGGTGGTGTGACCTCTGAGGTGGGAATGCCCGGAGCGCACACGGGGAGCCCTCTGAAGTATCTGGCTGTGCGAGCACCTGTGGCTGCAGAACGTCCCCTCGGGGTGTCCGAGGCCCCTCTCCCCCTGGAAGCAGGGATGGGTGTCAGGCAAGGAGAGCTGCCTACCACAGCTGGCCCTGTCACCGTCCACCCTACAGACACTGTGCCACCTGACTGGGATGACACAAAACTGGGGGACGTAAGTCAAGGGGGAAGCGTGTCTCGTGAGGAGGTGACGGAGGACTTGAGGACGGCAGAACCATCCCAGACCCCACAGGGAGGTGTGAGGGAGGAAGAGGATGCGACAGGAGTGCTGCCGTCCCCAGTGTCTCCTCCATCTCCGGAGCTTGCCACGGAGACCAACTGCACAGCACCGGTGCAAGGCGAGGAGTTGTTGGGAGCTTCCCCAGGTGCTGGTGGTGTTCTTCACACTCTGAATCCGACAGATGCAGACACAACTGATCTCGGCTCGCTGGAAAATGTAAATGCAGTCACAGCAGAGGAGGGGAGAAGCATCCCACCGTCACAGCTGGAGGCTGCTGTCGTGACAGATACACAGTCTGATCCCTCTCCTACTCTGGAAAGCTTGTGGAAAGGTAAGACTCGCCTGTTACAGACAGCTGCCTTCTAAGTGTAGGGTTAGGAGGGATGCTTTTTGGGAATCTGTGCTTCCTTTCAGGGAGATAAAGGTGTGACCTTGATACCTGTAATAGAGGTAGGACAGCTCTTCCCCCAGGGAAGGCTGTGGACCTTTGTGGAGAGGTTACAGCCTAAACAGGTAACTCTTATCCATAAAGCACTGCCTGGCCTTGGCTGTTCCTAGACATGGTGTGTCTGTGGGTAGGTACAGTCTGTTGGATGGTGGCCAGTCCTGATTAGGTGAAGCAACTGTATTGAGCTGCCTCTTCTGCTCCTCGAGCAGGGAGAGGGTGGCTGTACTAGAAAACAGGAAAGCTGAGTCTGGAAAGGCAGTGGCAGCTGAGCTGGTGTTGAGGGGTTTACTTGAGTATGGAGATCTCTGTAGAGTTCTCTCATCAGCAGAGACTTGGTCCCAGTTGAAAAATTTGCTTTGTTAATGTTCTTCATGTGTGGTGTAACCAAAGCAGAGATTCAGCTATGGTGCTCACAGCAGTTGAGGGGGACAGCTGTAGTCTGGCTGGAGGCACCTTGTCTTGGCCAGAGATATGTAAAGCTGCTTTGAGTGCCACTCTGGTGTGTTTCCCTTGTGACTAGGGAGGGAGCCCAGCCTCTGACCCACTGGTTAAACACTATTTCCAGGAGGATAACGCTCCCCAAGTGTCCCTTTGATATGGCAAGTGCCACTAGCTCATTCTGAAGCCCTGCAAAATGAAGGGGAGAATAATTCCTAAGGGGGGTTAAATTAAGAAGCATCTGGGATCACTTGGCTCTCAACTGCTAGCTATGGATGCTTACAGTCAGTGCAGAAGATGTAGAGACAATGGATGGCTGTCAATGCTTCCTAAATCCAGCAATAAGTGAGCTCTGTTGGTAGTGTGTGAGTAACTGATGTCCACCGTGACTTTACAAGGATGCTCAGATCAAAAGATCATAGAATCTTAGAATTGTCAGGGTTGGAAGGGACCTTAAAGCTCATCTAGTTCAACCCCCCCTGCCATGGCAGGGACACCTCCCACTAGATGAGTTTGCTCAGACATCTGCCTGGAGCTCTAAGCTGTCCTTTAACAAAAGCTCCTGGTGTTGTCTCCCCACCCTAAAGTGAAGCCATGGCCAGGTTCTGGCTGTCTGGTGTTCCTGCCAGCTCTGTTACCACCAGGCAGAAGCGTTCCTCCTGGACAGCCTGCCCCAGACTAATGGTGTCACCCTCTAGTGTATTTACCTGCAGAGGTGGCACCTTCTGCCTACTGACAATGCTTCTTCTCAGTGTTTAAAATATAGGGGAAATGCTAAAAAAAAAAAATTAAAAAAAATTGGTCAGATGTTGGGCAATGAGATGTTCCTAGGCTGATGAACATGAGTTGGGGCTCAGAACCTTGCTTCAATTGCTGGGCATCTTTAATCTTCCCTCTTAGGCTACAGGGGCAAAAGGACAACTTCCCCTCACCGCATCTAAAAGAGCAAGCTTTTGCTGTGAAAGAAGGGAAGCTAATTGCATGCTGGTGCTGAAACCTGACTGATTAATTTCTAGATTAATTTATAAGCACTTGACTTGTCAGCAGGTTTCCTTTGCTGTTTCCCAGATGTTGGGGAAACAACGCTATCAACAAGACTTGTGCAACAAAAATAAACCCTTCTACAAAGCTGAAGTCTTGTAGCTGTGAGAGCTGGTCACTAAAAGCACCGCTCTGGCAACCCCGTGTGCTTCAGATGGTATTTCACACCACAGCCCTGCAGGGCTGCACTCCCTTGGCATTGCTCCCCAGTGGGCCCACGTGTCCCTAAGGGGCAATTAAGGAAACAAGGACTGATTCTGCTGCTTTCATTCCTCTTGTGCATGTTCTCCTGTCTGACTTTATGCTGTGCTGCACTGATGATGCTTGGCTGGACCTGCTGCTTGTGGCTTTGGAGGTGTTAATGCATGGACTTGTTCCTTCAAACCTCTGCTGCTGTTAGCTGTCCTAACAGGGAGCTGGTACTGACATGTGTTCTTGCTGCAGGTGCTGCTCAGGAGGCAACAACGGTTACCCAGGAGGCTGATGCTGCTCTGTCAGTTGTGACAGTGGTGCCTGGTGCTACCCAGGGAACAGGAGTTGCAAGCTTTCCACAGGAAACCAGTGGGGAGGACACCCAGATGCCAACTGCTCCTAGTGCCACCCAGATGGTGGTGGCAACTGGTACTTCCTCTATGGCCAACACTCCAGGTGTAGAAGGTAGGGTTCTGCTTCAAGGACTGCAGGTTCATTTCCACTCAAGATGATACACCTGAAACCAGTAACAATACTTGGACACTAAAGTCTCAATGCACAGCATCTGTCTTCTAAGTGACTTTATTTTTTTCTAGCCTCCTGCAGGCTGCCTCTAGCCCTGGGCTGCTGGCAGGTTTCTGCCCACGCTACCAGATCCACCATGTTGAAATAAGCCAGCATGTTTGTGTTTTTTTGTCTCTGAATAACAGTCAGCTAGAGATTAAAAAAAAAAATCAGATAACCCTAAACAAAATACCCCACCTCATCTAACCTTGATAACAAACTGACCTTTAGCCTTAGACACTTAAGCCAAATTTTCTTTATGGAAGGTGAGTTCCCTGAGGGGGTGCTCAGGTTGCTGATGCTTACATCTGAAGGATGAAAATCATCCAGAGTAATACGGGATCAGTGTGAGGGACGTGTGTGTAGACACCGTGGTTCCTCTGAGGAGTGGTGGGTTCTTATCAGGTTGATGTAGCTGGTTCAGAAATGCTTGAAGTGGTTGTGTTCATCTAGCTGCTGCCTGCTGGCTCAATGTCACCTTGGCAGGTACATGCAGGAGCAGGTCATCTTGACAGGAGTGTTGCAAGAGATTCCTTAGCACAAAGCTGGCTGAGCTCGAGTGTGTTTCTGTAGCAGTAGGTACTGCTGTAATGAAACTGCTGCTGGGCAGCTCTTCTGGTGATTCTTATATTGTGGGGCATCAAAAGAAAAAAGCTATTTGTATTGTATGCCTAAAATTAATGTTCCTTTGTAGGGGAGAGAAGGATCTTCTGGCAGTTTCCACTAATTAATTTGCTTCTGGGATTTAATTAAGTTCAACTAGTTTTTATCTTTTCAATGTACAATTAGATGTGTCACATGGTTCGGATCTCAACCAGGGTGTCAGTGCTCAGATCTTGCTGTGGGGTCATGACTAGCAGCCCTCAAAGCAACGGAAGGAAAAGCCTAGCTGAGTTCTCATTAAGGAGGACCTCCTGTGCTGGCTGTCCTGGAGCAGAAGCTTTTATAACAGCAGAGTTATTTTGTACATCTTGAAAGAGGCAAGAGTTTAACTTCCACTCTTAAGTTCTTAAGGAGTTTGCTCTGAAATGGTGGGTTTTAAATATTATGCCAAACTATTGCTGCTTCCTGTCTTCTGTAGATCTCTCAGATGTGGTCCTGGTCACCAGTGAGAAGGCTGTTCCAGCTCCTGGTGGGTTGACTGCTACCCAGTCTGGACAGACAGAGGAGCCATCCAGCAGAACTGTGGTCCTGGTAACTCCAGCATCGATGGCATCTTCAGTCAGGAGGACAGCTCTTCCAGCTGTGAGGAGGATCAGTACAGCTGTGACCTATGGGCTGGACCGCCTGGAGTCAGAAGGTACCGCTGATCCCAAGGCTAAGACGCAGGCAGTTTCTTGTGGAGTGGCACGTTTGCTTTGACGTCGAGTCCCCAATTTGTCTGGCTCACAGCTATGTGCATATGTTGTTCCTAATAAAGTTGTTGAACAACCTGTCCCCTTCACAGGAGGCACAGGAAGCAAGCAATGACCAGTGTCATGAAGAATGCCTGAAATTCAAGTGGCTGTGTAGTGGAAGGGATGGGGTTTTCCCTTGGCAAGGGAACAGCACTGGTATTGCTGTTGCAGGAGGGTCTGGCTCTGGGCACCTGTAGCTGCTGGTGTGTGCATCCTTTGCAGAGCCACTGTACCAGCTGACACTCATAGGGGCCTGTTCAGACAGCTGGAGAGCTATTGCCACCCTACTGCTGAAGTCTTCCCCACTTGCACTGCAGGAGGATGTTCAGCATGAGATGGCTACCTCGGTGCCCAGCTGGCTGAAACGTTGCTGGGACAAGTAATGCCCTGTTTACACTATGGATGTGACCCTGCTGGGAGAGGTGAAGGATGCATCCCTTTCAGCATGGTCTTCCAACACACAGCTACTTGCTAAACTGCTGTCCCATTGCTGGATCCTCCAGTCTTGCCTCACCCTCCAGACTCCCTTAAACTGTTTTTGTTCACTGCCAGTCTTGGAGTCTCTGCTCCCTGACTGTCTTCAGACAGTTGAAACCCAGTGATGCAAATTCCACCTGGGGCAAACACCCATGGAGAGGGGTTTAGGTGAAGCAGATCCTACTCTGGAGTTGGTCTTCAGCTCAGATCTGTTATCTCTCCAGCTCACCATGACTTTCCTGCAAAGAATTGGTTTCACTTCTGCTTCTTGCTCTTTCTCCTGCTTAAACTCTTCTCCGCTTGCTCCTCCATCTAGTGTTGTACTCCTGTGTCTGGATTGACACCACCTGGCAGGGAATAAGCTTTCTGCCTGTTTTGCTTCCCTTCCTTTATCTTGACCTTCTCTTTGCCTTAGTATTTTACTGCAAAGGTTGGCAGACCTCCAGGGGTGGCATGCCAGATGGTATTTTTCTTCTGATTAGAGGTGGGATGCCATAGACAACAGCTAATCAGCATCTTTTTCTCTGCATGAAGCAATAACTCTCCTGTTAAGTTTAGAGGGCGGCAGAAGCTGCGAGTCCTCCCCACTGCATGTGAGGTGCTGTAGCTCCTGTCCTCAGTCAGACTTGCTGCTTGCTTTGAAGCCTTCCATGAGCTCTCTGGGCCTCCAGCTACAGCCCGCACCCCTTCCTGGGATGAGTCTTGCATGTATTTGGCAACGCAAGGATGTGGTGTTGATGATGGAAGAGTGGCAGCAGGGGAGGAAGGGCATGTGCAGGGGGAAAACCTCATCTTTCAGGCTGGGAAATAAGGTCTCTGCTAAGCAAGAGCAGTATTATTCAGGAGGCTAAACTGTTTCTGAGCCCTCTGGGATCTCCTTTAGAAGCCTGGCTTTCTGCACAGGAAGATAAGAGGGATTCCTGTTTCAACTGAGCATTGGTCTCTGTATTTAATGAGACCTTCTGCATAGGCATTAAAAAAAAAAATCTGCTCTGACATAGGACTGCTGCAACTTTCTTGGGTACCTACTGAGCGCTCTTATGCAACCACAGGCCTGTTTTCTGTGCTCTTGAATCTGCTCTGAGCTCCTCTAAGGGCAAATGTGGGCTGTAGCTAGCTGGGACCAGCTTTCCTAAATGATGACTCAACTAGAAGGCTGTGGGCTTCTTGGCTCTGGGGTACAGCTCTGCAGGTGCCTGTCAGCCAAGGGACATGGTGCTCTCTGTTGTGCTGTGTGGTTTTGACAACTGACACAGCTTGTGGTCTAAATCTGTTCTGATCAACCTAGACCACGGTGCAGTGAGCCAGACTTTCTCCTGGTGTGGGGATCACCAATCCACACCTTGTAAAAGGGTGCAAATACCATGTGGGGATGGGCTTTCTGCATGGGGATTCTAATCAAGCGTGAAGGAAGCTTTTTGATCTGTGACTCTGCTTCTATTTCTCTGGGTAGTGGCACTTAGGGGGTGCTACATCCCCAGAGTGGAGTGGCATTCAGAACTTGGGCTCTATGTTCCCAAAAGTACTGTTCCAAGTACTTACTTGGAGCTTACTCTCAGAATACCTGGTGGTGCCAGATACAAGGTATTTGGGAGTGGTTTCTAATGCTACACTGAGCTCCAGCCCAGGGTTTTCAGACTCTGGGGTGACATGAGGCTCAGACATCACTGCTGCTTCAGGCATATGCTGGGGTCTCTGATGAGGAATCCTGGCCCTTTGCAGGGAGGCTGTGCCTTCTTCACCAGGGGAGGAAGTGCAAGATGCTGAGTGAGCTTGGCCCCTCTCCAGTGCCTTCAGTGGGGTCTTGCTGACTTGCCTCACAGAGGGTCTGGCTCATCATTAAATATAACCCCCTGCTGTTCAGCTAGCTTGCTTTCTTGGGGACCATCTGTGCCAAACTGCCTGCAGTTAATTGTGTCAGTATATTCACCTACCTTGCTGGGATGCAAAACTGTTAAAATCAAGTTGCACAGGCAAACATGAGGTGCTTTGAATGTGTCTAGATGAGCTTATCCTCTTTGGTAGCTGACTCTGGGGAGATTAGCAGGGTGACAAATAACCTCCTATCTTGACTCTGGTGATACTGGTTCTACTTGCCCTTCATAGCCCGAGAAATCCCGTGAAGGGATTATAGGATATGGGGACAGGACACAGCAGAGGATGAGGCTGACCTGTCTGCAAGACTTAATTATATATTTTTGTTCCTGTGCCCAGAATTTGGATGTCTCAAGCAAACTAAACACTGCAGCGTTCTCTGTAGGGCTTCTACAGTCCAAAGAGAGATGATCTAGTTGAGCTTGCCTACACATGACCACTGTGGAAGTCTCCCCAACACCTTTTGAAAAGTGGCCTTTCTAAAAGGAACACATCTTCCTCTTGGTCTTGATTCCTTTGCTGTAGCGTTTGCCATGGTAGGTATGGGCAGAGGTGGCTGTTCTCCTTAAGCATTTGGCAAGTATCACAGAATATTAGGGATTGGAAGGGACCTCAAAAGATCATCTAGTCCATCCCCTCTGCCAGAGCAGGACCACCTAGAGCAGGTCACATAGGAACACGTCCAGGCAGGTTTTAAATGTCTTCAGAGAAGGAAACTCCACAACTGCTTTGAGCAGCCTGAAGGTATAAGTTTCTAAAGTGGCAGGTAGGCTCCCACCTGCCCTCTTCTGCAAGATCCTTGCAACCTTTAGTTGAAACCTGTCTGACAGAGCACAACAGCAGCTGGCTCCTTGTGGTTGGTCCTTCAGCATCTTCTGTTATTATTCCACATGGGATGTGATCCAGGGATACACTGAGGCTAAGGTGTGTTGGTGCACTTCCTACGAGGACCTTGAAGGTCTTGTCATCCTTACATGCTAATTCTAAACCAGCAGTTAGTAGAGAACTAGCCTGCTCCCAAGAGTGATGCCTCACCCATCACAGCCTGGGTCACAAGCCAGTTCAGTCTGAACATCTTGCAGCACCATTGCCTGTGCCTGTTGGTGAGGGTGGGTCTGTATCTGTCAATGCAGACTCAAGATTTGGACTTCTTGTGTGCCACAACCTGTCTGAACAGCAAAAATTCAGCTGAAAGGGCTGGAGAGGATGAGTGTAGAGCAAGACACATGGGCTAGAGGATGGGAAGATGTCTTGGCCTTCATCAAACCATAAGATTAACCCCCTCTAACATGTAGGTGGGATACAACTATGTTACCTTCCAAGGCTGCCCAGATACAGCAGTAACAGCTCCCTCTTTATGTACCTGTTTCAACCCACAAGTCCATAGAAGCTCTTCAGTTTCAGCCCCCACATACTGCCCTTGCTGCATCCAGGCTCATCAGGAAAGCAGTTTAAGCTCAATGCTACTCACTCCCTGCAGCCCCATAAGCTTCACCTGGGGATTTAGAGAGTTGTTTACTTGTGGCCATTTTGAGATGGAGGGAGGAACAAACAAACTTGCTCTTGCTACCTTCCCCTACTTTTTTTGAAGATAACAAAAAAAGTATTATGCATCTACATTTCTGATGTTGCATGTCCTATATATTTTTTTTTTTTGTGCACCTCTTACCTCCCCAAAAATCCAAAGCTACTTTGCAACAGTGTGCAAGCCCTAAGGCTGGTTCCTGTTTGGTCAGGCTGTTGTTGCTGGGGGTGAGCTGCTTACACAGTTCAGCTCTTACATAGGCTGCTGGTGGTGGAGGGTGCTTAGAGCATTTATGAAAGCAGGAGATGCTCTATCTGTTGTGTGGTGTCAGGAACAGTCAATAGCTCTGGGAAAATGGGCAACTTAAACTCAGCTGCTCTAGAGGGAGAGCTTAACTGTGTAGCTCTTGAATGTGAAGTGTCCTGATTAATTAGGCTGGCTCTCAGCATGCAGCTGGCAGAATCCTGGTCATTAGGGTGGAGGAATAATCCAGGGGTTGGAAAGGCAGCAGCAGATGTCTGCTGCCTCGGACAGCACAGTGCTGTTACCAGTACTCTGCCTGGTTAGCTGACATGGCCCCACCTAAAGCAGCGTTGGGCTGTGGAGAAGCCCCTCGGTGGTGCTGAAACGTGACTGGTGCCGTGTCCTTGGGATCAGCAAACCCAAAGTCTTGTAGTCATGGGGTACCTGCCCTCTGAACCTCGGGTGTGGGCTTCACTGCATTTGGTCCATCTGCTGTGTTCAAGGCTGTTGCAGAACAGTGCCAGCATGAAGCTTTAGACATTCTGACCTTGCCATTAGTGATATTTTAATACTTGCTTGTGTTTGGGTCTGAAATGTTCTTATTGTTCTTTGGTGACCTGTGTGCTCAAGTTTAGCCTTCCAAGGAAAACCATAGCTTAAGTAACTTCAGTGCAGAGAATCTCCCAGTCATCTTCTCCATTTGCTGCTCATTTCCCTTGCTTCCCCTGCATCTTGTTCTCCTTGTGCACAGTCATCTAAGCTGCGTGTCATACTTTACAAGTGAAGGTAGTCGTTGCCTTTTTTCAGAAAATACTTCAGAACTCGTAGCCATTTACATGATTTTATAAAAGACCCTTCAACAACTTCTTTACATTTTCCTTCTGAGCTATGTCACAGTACAAGGAGCCTTCTTTTTTTTTGGACGTGAAGAGTATTTTTGCTGGAAATCAAGTCTCTGATTAGGATTGTTACTTGGACCCTGACTGTATGGATTAAGACCTGCCTCATTAAATCTCTGCAACCCTATTAAAAATTTAAATGAGGTTGCAGGGGTGTAAATAAGACAGGCACTTAGCCCAGCATGGTTAACTAGCCTGATAATATAATTCCTCACCAGCATTTTGGATATCAGCTAAATTGGCAAGGAATAGAAGATTTAAAACAAAGCACATGCAAAATGAATTAATTATTAAATGTTCTCTGTACACACTTTTGTCTTGCTTCCAGTTTATTGCTACCACTGAAATGGGAACTGCTGTCCCTGTGGTGCAGGTTGACCTTCATGTTCTTCACAGTCCATGATAATTCATCTCTGATTCTCTTCCTGTGTAGCAGAAAACTGTAAGAAAAAAGAAGTGTGACAGAATTTTGCATCAAAACGAAGAGAGTTTTTTTTATTTTTGAGTTTCTTTTCCTGAGAGTGTTTGACCAAAGCCAGCACTGGTGCTGCTAAATCTGGTGCTGACTTGTTTTGTTTCATGAAAACCATCTGAGAGTTGAGGAAGGAGGGGTGTGGAGGGTGATCAAGCCCTTAATGAGTTGGGATCTTGTGGGTGAAGAGCTAAGAGGGAGCTACGCTAATTAAAGGCTCACTAAGAAGAGTGAGGAAACTCAAGGCTGAGCTCAGCCTTGGCTGTGCTCCCCTGTGAAGGGAGGCAGAATGTTGTCAGGCCACCCTGCTCTGCTCTGGATGACAAAACTCCAACCCTGCCATCTCCTTGGGGGGCTGACTCTCTCAGACACCGTATCTGCTGTGCTTTAGAGTCTTTTAACAGCAGCTCCTAGAAGAGCTTCTAGGAATGGTTTAAATCATCACTGCATATATTTCCCAGATTCCTGGGAAGCAGGATGTGCCTGCCCAGCTGCTCTCTGGGCAGAGGTGAGCTGCACGGCTGGGCTGCTCTTGGATTTTGAGGGATGAAATTTCTCTCAGTAGCTTTGTTCTTTGTGATATTCTGGCACTGTTCTGCCTCCAGCAGGTTAGATGACATTTCTAAGTCTAACCCATCCTGGTTACTGTTCTGGCCAGGCTGTGCTTGAATTTTTAACTGTATCCAGCTTCTCATTTGTCCCCCAAATTAGGATTCACTTAATCACTTTAATGTTGCAGCTTTCCCATGCTTATCTTTAAGGTTAAACAGAACCAACAGACACCCCCTCTACAGTTGCTATTGAAAGGGCTGTGTGGGTTTTTAATGAGCTTTTGTTTGTTTTAGTCTAGGAATTAAACAGCTCACCCTCACTGCCTTAAGGAGGTGGGTTCAGACAAGCAGGTAGGTGGTGGTTTCTTCTGAATGCTCTGTAAGGACCGTTGTCCTCTGGAGTTTCTGATGTCTGTGGGGGACAGTGTTGCTCACAGAGCCTCTGGGAAGCTTTGGGGATCAGGACCAGAGCAAATCACCCTGCAAATTGGTTTATCCCTGTCGTTTCTGCTTCCTGCCCTGTGCAGGTGTGATGCTGTCCCTCTGACACAAGCTGCATTGACTAGAGCACTGCCTTCTTACTTTCTTCTCTGGGAAGAGTTGTAGGCTCTTTGTTTTTCAGTAACAACCTGTCTTTAAATGGGAAGGGGAGATCTCATGGTGTGCTTTCTCCTGGCTGGCAGCAGCACTTCAGGCCATGTGGGTGCAAGGACAGGCCAGCAGTGTCATTCTGAACCCCTTCATGAAAATACCTTGGGAGAGAAGCACTACCCTTGACAAAGGACAGTGGAGGCTGCAGGAGAATGATCAAGGACTTAGAAGTCTGATCTCTTACTAGAAGTGAGCTGAATGGGCTTGCAGTCATCTCCCCTTCTGCTACCTGACAGGACTTGAGCTAAAATGTTTGTACCCTGGAGACTGTTGCCCATAATAAGAAATCCACCTCCTAATCTGTGTCATCTGTGATGGATCGATGCTGGGCTTGTCTAGAAAATGAAGCTTAAAGCAAATGTTTTCTTAGCTCTTGGGCTGTTGGTTGTTCCTTTCCCAGGCAGTGTGGTTGAATTGGATACTTCTGAAGAGATGCCATCAAACAGCTTTCTGCAAGACAAAATGGAACAATGACATCTCTACTGTGGCTTTTTTTTTTGTGATTGGTAAAAAGTGGCATGACCACAGCCCTCTTCACGTGAAAGCATTTTGTTGAGACGAGTAAACTCTGTATCTGCCTTCATCTGTCTTGTTGTGCCCTGTCCACTTACAGATCATGGTCATTAAATCTGGGTTAGATATAAATGCCTTCACTAGATAAATCACCTCTTTTGTGTCTTGGTTTTTATGCTGGTTAGTTCAGCAACTGCATAGCTCAGGTTAGAAGAGCTGTTCTGCAGCAAATTAGGCAGCAAACTTGTAGTTCATACTGTGTATTCTGCAGCATTCTGGTTTGGTTGTTTTTTTTTCCTCCCTTTAAAATAGTCTTGTGTTGCTAAACCAACTCTCTAGCCTGGCTCAGTGTGAAAGCAATTTTGTTGTGAATGCTGCTGGAAATGCAGCTCTTAGGAATGATCGTTTCTGTTCTTAATACACAAGCAGACCTGTGGTCCCTGCTGGAATATCTTTTACTTGCCTTTTTTTTTCCTTTTTTCTTTTTTTTCCTTTTCTTTTCCCAAAAGCTCTTCAGTGCCTCGGATCCCCTGTGACGAGCGATGAACCAGGACTGAAGAAGCAAGTGTGAATCCCCTCAGATTTGGGAGGGGGAAGTAGGTTAGGATCAGAATCTAAATCTCTCCTTGTACTGTCTTTGCAATGTCGAAGAGCCCTCAGCTGAGAAGTGGCTTTTGCAGCGCTTGGGCTTTGGTAAGCAGAGGCTGAAGACTTCCTGCAGCTCAAACACCAGCTCATCTCTGCTGCCAGGGGTCTGTTCCCTCTCTTAGGTGTAGCAGGGATCTTCTTCTGTTACAGAAAAGCTTTGGACATGTAATTTGTCCTCCCAGAAAAGCTTTGGACATGTAATATCTCCTCCTCTTGAAACTTAACTGGATTAGGGTTAGGTTATCCTGCTTTCTGTGGTAGGATCCCACCCAACAGATGCATTCTTCTCAACAGTCCCTTTCCTTGGCTTTATGCAATAGGCTGGATGCTGATACTTGCCATGAGAGACCATGCTTGATTTGGCTCCCCTTCCAGAGCAAATCCTTTAAGCTTGTGCACGTGCAACACACTCTGCAAATACCCCAGATAGCTTTGCAGCGAACGTAGCTGGGTTTAGCTGAACTCATCAGTATGGGAGTTTTACCCTGATGATTTTGCACTCGCTGCTTGCTTGGGTGTCTCACCCCACCACGGTACAGTACTCTGCCCAGGAAGCTGTCTGCATATGAGAGCACATACACATTCCTACCAGCTGTCTCTTTCCAAGCCATCACAAGCAATTGTTCTTGGCAGCATTTTGGAGACATTGGATGGTGACATTATTACTGATCACACGAAAGCAGCAGATTAATAATAAAAGAGAGTCGTCTTACAAAGGCCTTCCTGCCTTGACAGTCAGCTGTGATTGTGAAAGTGATGCAGAAAATGAAGAAAGCATTTGGCAGATACTTCTTAATGCCTTTTCCTCCTGTTCTGGCAAGAGAAGGTAGTCACAGACCCCTGTCCATAATCCTGTCGTTATTTATGCTCCTCTGCTCTCTGTGCACGTGGGTGACCAAGGCCCAGTGCTGCTGGGCAGATGTGATATGGGAGAAGATAAGCTATGAGGTCCATGGTGGACAAGACCCTTCTGTCTGTCCCTGCTGCCCTTTTCCCCTGTGAGTGGCTCCAGTACCTACAGGAGGAAAAGAAATTGCCTCCTTAGTTGAGATGAATGGCCCAGCCGTGAAACGGGTGTTACTCTCCTCACCTTGGTGCAGCATCCCTGGGAGAGGCTGGGACTGATTTTGCTTCATTCTGGATTTCATACCCCAGAAGACGTACAGCAGGGGCACAGATTAGTATGTGACTGCTCCTGCAGCTTGGTCCACTCAGCCTTTTGAAGTCTGTATTTTAATGCTTGCAAATCCCTTGCTTTGTTGCAAGACAGGACCTGTAGATGGAGGGAAGAGGGGTAGCTTTGACCAAAACCTTGCCCCTAATGCCTCTTAGGTGGCTAATTTGGTGTCTGTGGAGCTGTTGTGGAGATCAAAGCAGACCCTACGTCCTCTGCCATGTTTTGGCCAGACAAAACTTCTTGAAAAGTAGAGTTTTGCTCAACAGTGTGTGAACCCAAGCTTCCCATCACAGCAGTGGTGGATGTCATCGTGCTCCATAGCTCTCCTTTCCTTCAAGGGCATGTTATGCAGATAGATGCTAGATCTTCTCTTTCTGGAACTGTCACTCATCTTGCAGGAGCCTTTGCTCAGTGTTTGTACGGGAGAGGTTTTGGCACGCTGCATCTCCCTGGAGTCATGTAAAGAGTGGGCTCACTACTGGGAACCAATTAGCTTTGGCTGCTACTTAATGACAACTTACTTGGCACTCATTGGGTGCTCCTAAGCACTTGGACCATACAGCACTGGCCACCATATAAAATGACAGCTTAGAACATCATGAAGCGTAATGATGTTGTCTAGACATCATCATCCTCTGAGTTGGAGCTGAGGGAGGCTGAGAAGGGAAAGGACAAAGAAAATGAGAACTCCAGGTTTTGTCCTCCAACCTCTTTTTCAGGTTGGGTGGTTGGTTTGTTGTTTTGTGTTTTGTTTTGGATTGTTTGTGGGTTTTTTTTCCAGTTTGTGGCTGTGTGTGAATCTATCACTTCGCTGCTCTTGCTGCTCAGGGCACAGCAAGGTATTTCTCCTGTGCACTAAACCTGACAAATGATGGCTTCTTGAATCTTCTGAGGAGTAAAAGCCTCTGCAAGTATTGATGGAAAATATCTGAAGATAGAAACATCCTGTTTCACTGAAGGTTTCTTCAATTGAAAACAGAGGCCCTGATCTAATTTGGTTGCCTGGGGCAAGGTTCTGACAACAGTGGCTTCAGCTCCAGCCCCTTACAAGCCGTTACACCAAAAAATCCTTTCCTCACTGCCATCACAGCCTGGCTGTAGCCCCTTCCTGATGGTGATGTTTGCACCAAACACTGCACCAGTGCCTTGCTGGTGCTGCTCACCCATGGCATGGGCTTATGGCCGCTGCCTTGTGCTAATAGCAGTGCTGCAAGTCATTTGGATTTCCTCCTCCCTGGGAGGAGTGTGGCTTTCTGAAGCTGTGTGAAGGCCAGAGAGAAGCGTGAAGTCCGACTGAAGCCATCTACGAGGAAGGGTTTACTGGTACTTGGATTTGCCAGAAGGAAGAATTGTACCTATGGTCCTTTCCTCTGCAGCATGGGACCATCTGGAAGGGCCAAGGTCCCTCTTTGCAGTTGATTTATGAGGATGCTGCTGCCATTGCAGGTTGAGGCTTTAACCTGGGGGGTACTGGCTGTTGTCCAGCTGCTTCAGTGTTGGTTGTAGGTTTCTGCTGGGTCAAGGAAATGCCTCATGAAGGGGGATTGAGGTGGTCTGAATTCTCCTTGAGAAATGGCTGTGTCTGAGCCACAAAAGTCAGCATGAATGTCACAGAATCATTTTGGTTGGAAAAGACCTGTAAGATCATCAAGTCTAAACATTAGCCTAACACTGTGAATACCACCACTAAACCATGTCCCTCAGCACCACATGTCTTTTACATGCCTCCAGGGATGGAGACTCCACCACCTTCCTAGGCAGCATCTTCCACTGCTTAACAACACTTCTAGTAAAAAAAATTTTCCTAATGTCCAACCTCAATCTCCCCTGATGCAACTTGAGGCCATTTCCTCTTTTCTTATAGCTTGTTCTGTGGGAGAAAAGACTGATCTCACCTGGCTCCAGCCTCCTGTTGGGGAGTTATTGAGAGGGAGGTTTCCCCTGAGCCTCCTTTTCCCTGGACTGAATGACCCCAGGTTCCTCAGCTACTCCTCACCAGAATTGTGCTCTAGACCCTTCCCCAGCTCTGTTACCCTTCTCTGGACATTCTCCTACCCCTCAATGTCCTTCTGGGAGTGAGGGACCCAAAACTGAACCCAGGATTTGAGGTGAAGCCTCCCTAGTGCCTTAGTCCTTCTGGCCTCACCAGTGCTGACACAAGCCAGGATACTGGTGGCCTTCCTGATGAGCACATGCTGGCTCATCTTCAGGTGGCTGTTGACCAACCCTCCCAGGTCCTTTTCTGCCAGGCAGTTTCCAGTTGCTCTGCCCCAAGCCTGGAGCGTTGCAGGGGGTTGTTGTGACCCTAATGCAGGACCTGGCACTTGGCCTTGTTGAACCTCTGCTGCTGAGGCCTCTGAGAGGCCCCAAAGTAGCAATTTAGGAGGAAAAAACGTAATTTTTGTAAAAGGCTCTTGTGTGAAGCGCAAATCTCCAGCTTGAGGTTCAGCTGTGTGATGCTCACTTCCATTTTCCACCTTAAGAGATTACCCAGCATTATGCACAGCCTGCCCACGGCTGCCAGGCTCCTCTTGTGCCTCTGCTTCTGAAATCCAACATTTGTGAAGTTTGTGATATTTTTAGAAGTGTAGTTTCCTCCTTGTGACCACCAAGTGGTGCTCTGGGCTGCTCATCGCAGCAAGGCAAGCTGTTGGCATTTTGGGATGGGGGGGTTAAAAAGCTGTTTTCAGAAGTCGAGATGAGCTAGAGAGGAGGAGGAAGCAAGTTCAGAGCCTTTTCTTTTCCCCTTGCAGTGGTTCTGCTACAGGGACTACATTATTCCCATCTTTCTGCTGTGGCTGTGTGATGACTGATGTAACTTGGTGACGATCAGATGCGATAAGTAACCTTGACACTTTCAATTTGGGTGTTCTCTTTAGCTGCCTGCTGGACTTCGGAGGTACAGAGATGGCTATTTGCTGCTTCAGGATCAGATCCTGGCACATGTCTGTGGTTAGGTTTGCTAAAATCACAAGGAGCTTCTAAAAACCTTGTCCAAAACTGGTTTTTCAGAGATAAAAATCTGATCCCTGTTTTCTCTTGGCTGCTTTTTTCACCCAGACCACCTAGGGAGAAGCTCTGTTTGTGTTCCTTCTCTCCGGTGTGCTTGCTGTTTAGTGCCTTTGCTGTTAAAGTTTTGAAACGTTTATAGCTGTGCTGCTTTCAAAAAGACCTATCTTAACTTGCCTTTTCAGGTTTTCTGTAGGCACTCTCCAGGCACCCTTCTCAGGTTTACAGAAGCTGTGCATTTTGTGTGAAAACACGCAGTTTGACAGGGAAAATTCTTAACGGCGGTTTGGAATGAGGGGCACGTTCCAAGACAGAACCTGCCTGTAAAACGTAATGGGATTTTAAGGGTCTAACTACATCCCTGGCAGCTCCATTAGATGCTCTGCGTGGTATAATTTTCTGCAGGCACGATCACTTCTTTCCAGGTACTGAAGGCCAGGCTCTAGCAGGATGACGCAGCTGAATTCAAACAGCAGCTCATTTGTATGACATGTAGGGCAAGAATTGAGAGGTGGCAAGTAGGATTGTCTTGCTCGGTGAGCTGGAAGACACATACAGTGTTTTAAAGCAAATCCTTGAATTGGAAGGCAAGGAGAATCATAGAATCATAGAATGTTAGGGGTTGGAAGGGACCTCTAGAGATCATCGAGTCCAACCCCCCTGCCAGAGCAGGATCACCCAGGGCATGTCGCATCCAGATGGGTTTTGAAAGTCTCCAGAGAAGGAGATTCCACAACCTCTCTGGGCAGCCTGTTCCAGTGCTCCGTCACCCTCACAGTAAAGAAGTTCCTCCTCGTGTTGAGGTGGAACCCTCTGTGCTCAAGGTTTCATGAGAAGCTGTGTAACAGGACACTGCATGCTGGGGTTTTATAAGGTGCACTGATTTCTCTAGGTATTCCAATCTGTGGAGTAGAGGCCAAAGGAAGGAGGCCAGCACCTCCCAATTAATTCAAGTCAGCCACCAGGTAAATAGCTTCCCCAGAGTTCCCCCAGTTTGTTTCTCAGGTGTTTTGTGGAACGGCGATGCCCGAGTGCCCTTGTGTCCCACAGCAGAGAGGAGAGGAGTGAAGCATCACCTCCTTTACTTACAGCAGGTATGAAATGTGCAGCCCCTCGGGTGTCCTACCTCAGCTGCTCCATCTCGTTGCAGTGCCTGTAACCTATAGCAGGTACAACTCCAACAGGAAATGAAGGGATATCTAGGTAGCAAACATTGCTTTGGCTGGATTATTGGTTTTTAACGTGGGCTTAGACCCCCGTGGGAAGACTGACTCTGTGTGCCCCCTGCTTTAGTGTTTCTTCAGCATCTGTGGCAAGTTGTAGTCAGAAATAGGATGAGGGAAGAAAGGACCTTCATTTTGATCCAGTAGGGTCGTGGTTGTGTTGTCACTTTAGATTCTAGCAATGAAATATGGCTTAAATATTTATCTCTCTGTATGTCAATAGTATAGTCAGCTTTGGAATAAGACACATATCTGCTGTAGTGGAGAGCTCACAGGAATGATGGATGTGTTGAAGTGGGTCTAGAGGAGGGTCACAGCAGTGCTGCGAGGGGTGGAACCCCTCGGCCATGAGGCCAGGCTGAGAGAGTTGGGGGTGTTCAGCCTGGAGAAGTTTCTGGGGAGAGATTTTTGTGACCTTTCAGGAATTAAAGGGCCTATCACAAAGTTGGGGATAGACTTTTTAGCAGGGCCTGTTGTGACAGGACAAGGGGTGATGGTTTGAAATTAAAAGAGGGGAGATTCAGACTGGATACAAGGAAGACATTTTTGACACTGAGGGTGGTGAGAGCCTGGCCCAGGTTGCTCAGAGAAGTGGTGGCTGCCCCATCCCTGACACCATTCCAGGTGAGGTTGGCCAGGGCTCTGAGCAACCTGCTCTAGTTGCAGATGTCAGTGCTCACTGCAGGGGAGTTGGGCTAGATGACCTCAGAAGGTTCCTTCCAACATTCTATGATTTCCTCGGCATCACATTTATCTCCTCTCACGTGAAGTGCTGGCTGTGCTGCCTGCCTTCCAATACTGAATTCAGTCTTCCTTAGTCATACCTTTGTGTGGTGTAAATCTGTTGTGACAGGAGTGCTGGTATAAACCTGCTGAGGATCCTGCTGAGGATCTCTACCGTCCCCGCTGTCCTCCCGCACCCATGAGCTGATCTGCCAGCACGCATCAAAGCAAGATGCTTTTTCTGGAAGAGAGGCCATGTCAGTCTAATTGGGCTGGAAAGCAGCGTTCTTTCCAGAGCTGTGAAAGGCTTAATAAAAGTCAGAAATAGAACCGGCTTATTGCTGCCTCCAAGACTGGAAATCAGGGAAATAGTTCTCACTGGAGCTGAAATTGGTTGAGCAGGGAGCACTGTAGTTCTACATACTCAGGTATTTGTGCACGTGCTTGTTTGTGTCCTGCTGTCAGGAGTCAAAATAACAGTATTTCCTACTGATGCATTTGATAGTCTAAGACAACATCTTACTGTTACTTGGCAACTTTATAGGGTGGTGAGCTCTTCCAGATGAACCCCTTTGGGTGTTCTTCCTGTTAGAAAACAGGCACGAGTTCATTCGGCTGGTCTACGTTTGGAGAAGTGGTATCAGCTGGGGTTGATATCACTGGTCTTGGTGCTCACCTACAGAGATGTATGAACCTTCTGTCCTATGGGATGTCTCCTGATGTTGCTTTTGTGTCTCCCTGGCCAGAGGGTGAGGAAGAGGATGAAGAGGAGGAGGAAGAAGAAGAAGAAGAGGAGGAAGAGGAAGATGAGGAGGACAAAGACATAGATTTGATGGACGAAAGCATGGAGGGGGACACGGAGCTGCCAGGTTTCACGCTTCCAGGAGAGACCTCCCAGGAGCCCATAGCTGGCCTAGAAAACCCTGTGGCCCAGCTGGCGGGGGTGTCCTACCAGGTTCCCGATACCATCGAGTGGGAGCAGCAGAACCAGGGTCTGGGTAAGAGAAAAAGCTCCTTCTTCCTTTATCTTTACAGAGGACATGTCTCCTGCTCTTTACTTAGCACAGGACGGTCCCTCATGCTGGGAAGTCTCATAGGTTGGCTGTCAGGCTAAACACAGAGCAGGTTCATTTCTGAAGAAACCCCATCCACCAATGACAACTGGTCAAACTGGGCAGTGTGACCAGAGTTTTTATTTTGGTGAGAGCTTCTCTGAATACTCCAGACCTGCTCCTTCATTCCCAGAGCTTAGCATTGTCTTGCTCCAAGGGTAGGCAAATAAATAAGTTCTCAGGTGAGATTCCTGGAGAAATTTCAGTTCCCTCTGCCTGAGATGGGTTGGTACAGGGATACATATCATGTGAAGACAAAGTGAGAAGAGTAGTTGCTCATCAGCCCATTTGCTACTTCTGCAGCATTTTTGTAAGTGCCTCTTTTCTGGCATTTTTAAGGGGTGTATGGTCCAGCCATGGGACCCTGTGCTGCCAGTGTTAAGCAAGACAAACCTGCAAAGCCTCTATAGAGCTCCATTATTTTATTTCCACTGTACCTATCGGCCCTGTGATTGATGATTAAACTAATTTATTCCACCTATGAGTAGCTTATCAGGATTTACACATGTGATGTCCATCTGATGCAAGTCAAAGTGGTGCAGGACAAGGTAGAGTTTAGAAGGGAACTTGCCCAGCTTGGCTACAGACACTGGAATCATTTCCCAGCGTGCTCAAGTTCCAAGCCAAGACCCATCAAAGGCAGTGGGAACCTTCCAGGAGAACTGGTGTCATCTGAACCACATCTATACAGAAGGTCTCTGTGTCTGACTGTTAGAGAACTAGCTGTTTTGAGAAGCTCATCAAATAAAGAAAGCCCAAAACTCTTTTATATGTTGTGTTGTAAGATCTATCACTTCCCCTGGATGTTTAATTCTGATTGACCTGAGGGTTCTCCCCAAATAATGCTGTTTCTAACCTGCTTTAGCGTTGTTAGCTTCCTTTGAATTGACTCAAAGAGCATAGTTCAAGAACTCCATGGGAGGGTTGCTCTTTGGGGGCAGTTTGAGTTTGCATCAGGTCTGATACCTTCCTGTCCCACTAACTCTTGCTTGAAAACCTTCGTATTGGACGGTTGCTGTATCAGATCTGTTTCATGTGTTCTGTTGTCCCATCAGCCTGGACAGCAGCTGTATGAGGGGAGGAATTCTAAGTCTTTAAGTCTTCCTGGTTGGCTTTGGCAAGCTGGATTGAAGAGCTGTGTGACAGTGCTCAGAGGAAAAACGTGTAAGAAATGTAGGGTTGTGATGGGAGTTACATCAGCGGCTTTGTGTTCTTATCTGACTCATTTCCTTGGTGCAGGCTCTTTGTGGTCTCTTGAGAGAAAATGTGAGAGGAGCAGCGTATTTTCTGCACCCAGGGGTGCAGTGGGCTGGCTTGGTGAGCTCTGGACTATTGGTAGCAATAGTGAGAAGGTGCCATTAAGCTGTTAACCTTCTGAAGCTATTTACCTAGTTCAGGATCATCAATACCAGGATGGATGGCTCGGCAGAGCTTTGCCCCTGAGTCAGTCAATCCTGGCTGAGGGTGCACCAGACATCACGTTGAGCAGCGTGGAGAAAGATGGCACTGGTATCTCTTCAGGGATCTTGGTGTGTTTAACTGTCCCAGATAGGGTGGCCGATGCAATGTCATCTGGCTTAGGTCCCCAGAGGGCTCTGATGGGAGTCCTGTTTGTGGAACAGGGTGCAGGGCAATGGTTAGTTTATCTGGAAGGGTGTCTGGAAGATGCTATTGTATATGACATAGGCTGTTGCCATGAACTCTGGGGCTGTAGAGGAGGTTGTTCTGGGTAAGTCATCAGGCACAGCTCTCTTCATAGCTGATTCAGTTCTGAACTGGACTCATGACTGCATTTCTAGCCCTACCACCTTTGTTGCTGGAGGAAGAGGCTCGGGGTAGGAGATGCCTATCAGATGTGTTGGTAAATGAGTCAGGTGAAAGCAGTGACCAGAGGCTGAAGCTGTCCCTGATGTGCAGTAAACCTTTCTGGCTGGAGAGACTGTAATAATCATGCACAAAAAATAAGCAGGCTTAGGCTATGACACCCTATGTAGCTTTAACACTCCCTGTGTGATAGCATCTGTTACGAGGGGTCTTTGCCCTAGTGCAGAGTCATGCTGGAGGATACACTTCGTAGCATCTCTTCTGGAGATCTGTTTCTGAACACCTGGGTCTGGTTCAGTTTCTGGTGTTTAATATTGCATCATCCTGCAGCTTTCATCCTCCACCACCTTTTCTCTTTCTTACACCTTGGAAATGCTGCCTTTCCAAAAATTTCAGACATGGAATAAATTGACTCTGTGGCAAAAGGCAGGATTTTTCTCCCTCACTTATGTTTTACTGAAGCTCATGCAAATTGGAGGAGCCCCCTGTGAAGTCTGCCAAGTTGGGTCAGCTGCAGAATGCAGAGTCTGTGCACCTGAAGGACAGGAGTGAATTTCTGTGCTCTCTGGAAGTGCCCATCTGGGTTATGTGTCATCAGATCCAGGTGGTTTGGGTTGCCTCTTATTTTTAAGCTGTCACAGTCCGTGCAAGCAGCCGTGAGGATGGGGCTGTGGCTGAGCTGAGTTCATCTTTAGGAGTGAGGTGGTACTTCTGTGTGATGGTGTTGTAGGCAAGAAAGGGGATGAGGTGGAATCAGTCTCTCTGCTTGTGACTCACCCTTTGTATTCCACCAGATAAACCCTTATGTAAAGAGCCATTTATTCTTTTTTTTTCTGTCTAGACAACCTTAATGGCTCTTTGATATTGTTTCCTTCCACATCTACAATGTGCTGATGCCCAGAGCGTTCCTAAGAGGAAGGGAAATTATTTATGTTCTAGAGGCACAAAGAAAACCAAGGGCTTGCATGAGCTCACACTGAAAATATGAGGCCAAGGAAGGAGCTGAACCCAGGTGTTCAAAGGGCTCCTTTGCTGGGGAGGCTGTCGTGTCTCTGTGGCAATGCCAGGCTCCTTTTCCCTGAGATGCTGCTGCAGTAGTTCAGCCCTTCTCCTCTTCCCAGTTTGTGCCTGGTGGGACTTTCTGCCCTGGTTCCCTAGCCCTGGCTGTGTGGGCACATGCTGGGCTGCTGCTGTGTCTGTACTTGTGTCCGTACCTGGTCCTGGTTACGTGTTTCTTTATGGGGTGTATCGGGGAGAACGGGAAAGGTGGAAAAAGCCTATAGCTTGTGTCAGCAGGGAGTGGATTGTTAAGAACAGAAGAATTCCCCCAAAGCTGGCAGGAGGCCAGAAGAGCTGCCCACGCTGTTCTGCTGGAGAGCCTGCAGAGACCGGACTCACCGTGAAGGGCTTGTAGAGCTTTAGATCTGCCGGACATGTGCATGGACTATTTCTCTTTGAAACCCTTTTCTTCTAAGTGCTTATCATCTAAAGCTACCTCTTTGAAATCCGTTTCCATTAAGTGCTTTTCTTCTAAAGCTAAAATTAACTTGACTTTAATTTGAAGACGGCTTTGTAAGCGCTGGACATCCCCAGACGCAGTCCCTGGAGAGGGCAGCTCCAGTTCGGAAGGCAGCAGGGTCAGGGGCACTGTGCTCCCACCTCCCACAGCTCACAGGGTGCATCTTTCTGCATCCCGGGGAAGATGTGAGTCTTTGTGCACCCCTTCCTTTGCCAAATAGTGCCGAGAACTTCCAGACTTGTGCCTGTGAAATGTCATTTAAAAGGGGAGATTGTTCTCCTCGACGTGGGATACGGCATAGGAAAGGAAGACCTGAAGAAAGATCGTGGTACCCAACAAGAGTCCAAGGTGAGGGTACAGCATCCAAGCACCAAACTTTTACAGTTGACATTTTCCATTTTTAAAATACTTTGCACATATGTCCTCCTGCTGGGAATGCATCTGTCCTCTGGCTTTCAGAATTTTGACATTCACTGCTAAAATCTATAGTACAGAAGAGCCCAGAAGTATTGGAGAAGCTATTCTCAGGTCAGTTATTGAGTTTGCTTGGTCTGATGGCTGACACACTGCAAATCCCTAACGAACACATAACTTGATCCACAGAGAGCTTGGCAGAGCAAGAGACAGTTTGGATTTTTGTAGTGGTCAATGAGAAAGTGCTGGAGAAACAGAATGGTTTAAAAATGTCAATTCTGGGAAGTCAGATGGTTCTACATTAACTCCAGCTGAGCAAATGTAATTTATAAGCACCGGTAATGAGGCTGCCAGTTTTACAGCCCATCGGCTGACTCCCTAACCAACAATATTTAGACAAAAAGTAAAGCATAAGAGGATGTCATCTGTGCCTTCATGACATAGAATTTGATCCTTCATAAGCCGTTCTGATGTCCTGCGGCTCTGGAGAGGGACGGTCTGAATATGCTTTGGGATCTCTTTTGGTGTCCTGTTGAAATGCTTTGTCTTCAGAGGTTGTCAGTGAAGGACACGACAGTACTTTGGGACCTCTCTGGATTGTGTGTGAGGTGACTTTGGCCTTTCTCTACTTATTTCTTTATTTGTATGAAGGGCATGTGTGGTGGGTGAACCCTCACTGTTTGGAGAGCATCAGCAGGGCAGGAAACTTGGGCTTTCTGGGAATGAATAAAAATAACTTAATTTTTCCCTGCTACCTCTTTTGTGATTAAGTGTTTATCCATTAGAAGGAGAACTACAGTTGGTTTAGATGGGTTCAATCCTAGTGAGCAGTTTCTGGATCCTTTAGTTATTCCTCATGAATGTTCGAGTAGGCGGTCTTTGTTGTACACCTCCATGGAGATCAAGGCCCTCTATTTTTCTGGTGGTGGTGGCTAATGTGACTGTGCTCTTCTCCACTTCTTAAGAGTATTTCTTCTCCCGTTGTCCGCGAGAATCCATATTTTACAAACCACGTGCCAAGACATAGTTTGAACTGTTGTGGGAACTTTCTGGTAGAGCACAAAAATGTCCCCAGGCTCCCAAACTAGTTGTTAATGCCATGGTACTCACCTATCATCCATGTCCCAAGGTGAAGAGCTCCTGCTATCCATAGTAAGCTAGCAGCAGGGGGTCTAGGACAATTTACTAAGTCTCTAATTTTGCTGCTTTGGAGCATGCAGCAGGTTGCTTTGTGCATTCAAAACCTACGGAGTTGTTCAGAGTGACAATGACATTTTCATCTTGAGGCATATAGGGCTGTGACGGTTTGAATGTATGGCTCAAGTTGTCTAAACTGAGGTTTTTATGGTGGCATTTCATCCTTTAAGATGCTGACTGAAACCACCAGTTGCTTGTCCTAGGGCACCACTAATATGAGACAACAGCAGTAAACAGAGGAGAGACTGATTTGAACCATAAACCTTAACTGAGGAAACTCCACTGTGGTGCTCAAAATCTTGTTTTATGGGCAAAGTGGAGGCACACCTCATAAACCCAAGAATTTATTGCCAATGTAATCAAAATCTTAGGAGTCTAATCATTATTTTTTGTTCAAATTTAATGAGTAAAGGGAAAAAAAAAAAAGAGAATCGATAATACTGCAGTTAGGATTGTTACACACACAAACTCCTTAGTTCCTGTGCTTTATCCTGGTGTTATGCTCATCCTTCCTTCTGTGGGTTCTAAGGTTGGTGGTTTCATTCAGGGGTTTGTGGTGGGTCATCAAGATCTGGAGTCCTTTTCCAGGAGGTATATGACGTTCAGGTTGATGGTTTCTTTCTCTCTTCAAGGTCCACTTGAACTCATGTTTGTGTGTTTGCCAGCATGCTTTTGTACCTTGCTCTTTATTCATTGATCTGCAGTTCTGTGTGACATCTGAATTTAGAGTATACAGTGGCTTTTATGGATGTTAGGTAGTAATTTTTGTTCTCTTGTTTAACCTAAACCCATTTTTATCTAGGTCTGCATTTCTTTAACTGACCGTTGGAGTGTTGTTTGTATCCACCTGTTTATGACAGTGGCAATACCATACTGCAGGGCTATGTGATTATGCTGTAGCCTGTAAGAAGTCACCTGAATTACTCAGTTCCACAGCATTTGTTACAGGTTTCCATCCACCCATGGAGGTATTGTACACAGCAGAGTTTGGGAATTAAAGACAAAAAAATTATCAAAAAATGGCAATTTAGACAGAAGTTATGAAGTGTGGCAACGTAATTCTCAGCATGTAGATTCCAAGATACATACCACGTCTGTGTTTCATGTATTTTTGTGTGTAGGATCTTAGTTCTTACAATAATGAAAAGTCCTATCACTCCCTTAGGTAATGACGAGGCACTTGCATAATAAACACACTTTCAGAATGTGATTTTTTTTTTTTTTTATGGATAAAAAATATTTGCAGCTCTGTGCAGTTACTTACAGAGAAAATAGCTCTAGCTGTACTGCACATCTGTGGTCACAAATTATACTGCATAAACCGTATAATGGGTGCCACTGGTTAATGATGGCGAGACAGAGTAGTGGAAGATGATGAATATTTGAAATGTCATTTTCCCAGGAAGATAGGATTAATGCTTTTATGGGCAAAAATAACCAGCATTAGAAAGGCAGAAGCTGAGACTCAGAAGTTAGTAGCATGTTCTTTAATTGCTGCCCAAAATGGATCTATTTTAAGTACTCTTCCAGCTCGCATTATTGGAACATCAGAGTGCCTTTTAATCTTTAATGTATTTATCTTCTTAATTACTGTGGAAAGGGTACCCACGTTTTGCAGGTGGTAAGCAAAAACACAGAGAGGCCAAGCAACCTCCCTGCGTTCATGAGAGAGTCTTTGACAGAGCAGGGATTTGAACGAGGGAAATTAAATTAGTGCCTGGGCATTTCCTTCTTCTCGCTGGACGAAGGGCATGCGGACCCGCCTTTCTCCCTGGAAAGGGAGCAAAATATCACACAAAAAGTGTCACCATCCCAACAGGAGGGACCGAGTCCATAGAAATCCAAGGTGAGAGAGGCTGACAGGAGCCAGGATCGGGAGCGGAGCACGTTTTTTCTTCCCGTTGTGTCTGCAGTGGAGCTGCCTGCAGCAATCTTGCCCTCTGTAGCTTTGCCCTCTACGTGTTCGTGGCAGTTTTGTTGCACAAAGCATCAGCCACGTGAGATCTGTGTTCCAGACGGCTGCAGACTGAAATGAGCAGTCTCAGAAATATAGATGATTATTCTTCCTGTCTTCCTGGGTGCTCCAAATAATTTATACTGTTCCATATGTTCCTTGCTAGCTCCCCTTCCCTCTCCCAAGCTCCCATCATCAATCTGTGCCTAAGTCTGTTCCTGGTGACGAGTGTGTACTCTGGGATGACTTCTTTTTTAACTGCTTTAAGAGATTGTTCATGGCTGCATCTTAATCCTGGTGCAGACTCGTATTTAATCAGGTTTGCCTTGTCAAAGGAAATTTTGCATCCACATACCTGTAAAGAACAACAACAACAACCATCTTCTCTGCCAGCTTGGTGTGACTTATGCTGTTGTAGGGACAGAGCAGCTCCCAGGAGGGAACAATTCACATCAAAGACAGCTTTTTCTTTTCATCAGCTTTGATCCCCAGGTGATCTGGGGACTGCGTGTCTTTCCCCTCTTTAAATTGGTTCTTCCTTTGACCTGACTTGCTCCTTCCTCTGCTCTGAAGCCAGCAGAGATAATGAGCCTTGCAGAGCAGCCCTGTTCATGCTCTGCTGAGTAGTGCTCAGTGGCATGGTGAGAAGCAGCCCTATGCCTCACAGCTGGGTCCTTGGACAATGGGACCTTTCAGGAGATGCAAAACTTGGCCAAGGCTGAGCCCTGTGGTCCTGAGATGCCTGCTCTTGCCTTTTTCCATCCATCGGAGACTGCCATGTCCTCGTGTTTCAAATGGGAGAAGCTGACAGTGTGTCTGTTCAGCTGTGAACTGGGATGAGGAGTTTCCAGCCACGGAGCATGAACCTCTAATAGATTGGAGCCACGTCCTTTTGTCTTGGAAACACCTTAACTCTTGTCCTCAGAGCAGAAATCAAGACCAAGATAGGGGACTGCTGGTGAGTACAACAGAAGATTGGAGGGTGTTTTGGTGATTCACCAGTTCTGAAAGCAAGCAGCTGCCAGAAATAGGTGAAATAAAGCTGGTGCTTGTGATCAAAAAAGAAAAAGAAGTGTGTGCTTGCAATTTATCCTGAGGAAGAGGAAGACAGTAGGGGCCCTTCTGCACAGAAACCTCCAGCAGGAAACTTGTGCTGGTATTTTAGCCTGATGTTTTTGATGGAGTATGTCAAGGACCAGCAGCACTATG
The DNA here is from genome assembly GCA_025331215.1 of Actenoides lindsayi. NCBI lineage: Eukaryota > Metazoa > Chordata > Aves > Coraciiformes > Alcedinidae > Actenoides > Actenoides lindsayi. Next base: position 72,876 of record WTSP01024842.1, on the reverse strand, counting down.
ACATCCTTCAGTACCTGACTTTGAAATAGCAGCCCTTCCACAAGGTTTACGTGTCTACTTAAACCTGTGTCAGAGGAGCACTGGCTAAGCCCCCTTGTGAGCAGCCCTTAAGTGCTACCTTCAGGAGCTGGGGGTGGATTGGGAGGCGTTTGCTCAGGTTTGGCTCTGCCTTCCCTCTTGCTGCCCATAAAGAAGGTGGGATCCCATCAGGCAAAAGGTGGCCTTTGCCTTGTAAAAACTGACTTGTCCTTATGTTGGAGAAATCACACTTGTTTTCTAATAGTGATCTGTAAAAAAGATCTGTCTGGTTTTGTGGCATTTCAGCCCTCAAAAAAAACCAACTAGAGAGAGGGAAAGAAAAAGTTCATCGGCCTTGAATTTCCTCTGTCATCCCAGGGATTTACGTCAGAGGCTGATCTTTTGGGTTAAAACATTGGCTCCATTGCAGAGCTGGTAAGAGAAAATTGGAGGGAAAGAGCTCGTTGTGATGAGTAGCAGGGAGAGAGAGGGTAATTTATTGAGAAGATAGGTTTAAAATATTCCTTTCTAATGAGAACGTAGATATGCTTTTTCTCTGCTCGGGTAGTGCAAACAGCAAATGACTGATGCTAAACCTATCTTCCCTCTGGTGTTTGTGCAAATTAAGACCACTCGAGGATCAAAGGAGATCAAAGTTCCTTCCTGGAAGGATGTTCTCTTGATGGATGTACGAGTCGTGCTCTGCCTGAGAGTGAGTGAGGAACATATATTGGAAATAAGTAAATTGCTCAAATTTTGACTGACAATAAAATAATTACCTCAAACCCCCAGCAATTGTTGTTTTGCAGAAATGTTGGGTATCAGCATTAATCACAGAGAAGGGTCGATACGGGGAGAATTACTAGAGGCTGGGTTTTTTTTTTTCCCTTTTTTTTTTTTCCATTTGTTTTTTGACTAACTCTAATCACAGCCTCATCCAAGCCTGGGATGTAATAATGGGTTTCAGCAAGGCTGTTCCCCGATAGCCTATCATTTATTTTAATATACTGGCAACACCATCTGTGCTCGAGGCTCTATTAATGTGAAGTGATGCCAAGAGTTTTGCTAGTTTTATTTCTTTTACTAGGCTGCTTTCCTTACATCCCCCCCCTGCTCCTCTCTGACCACTCAGGCTGACTTTCTCACTCGGGTAATTGCACAGTCCGGTTTTGCAGGAGGGGATGCTCAGCCCCTGAGCTCTGCTTGTTTTTAGCAAAGGGCTTCGTGCAATCATAGAATCACAGACTGGTTTGGGTTGGAAGGGACCTATAAAGGCCACCTCATAGAGTCATAGAATAGTTTCAGCTGGAAGAGACCTTCAAGATCATCAAGTCCAACCTTATTCCTATCCCTATCAAAAACCACTAAACCATGTCCCTAAGCACATCATCTAACCATCTCATCCAACCCCCCTGCACTGAGCAGGGACATCTGCAACTAGAGCAGGGTGCTCAGGCCCCAGCCAACCTTACCTGCATTGGTGCCAGGGATGGGGCAGCCACCACCTCTCTGGGCAATCTGGGCCAGGGTCTCACCACCCTCAGCGTAAGAAGTGTCTTCCTTCTTTCTAGGCTAAATTGCCTCTCTTTTAGTTTAAAATCATCGCCCCTTGTCCTGTCGCAACAAGTCCTGCTAAAAAGACTGTCCCTATCTTTCTGACATGCCTCTTTAAGTACTGAAATGCTGCAATAAAGTCTCTTGTCAAGGTTTAGGGTCAGGGCAGTTAGAAAAGACTTATCTGAAAAGTAAAATCACTGAACAGAATTGTTCTGTTCTAACTCAAACCAGGACATCTCCCCAGAGCCTTCTCTTCTCCAGGCTGCACCCCCCCACCTCTCCCAGCCTGGCCTCCCAGCAGAAGGGTTCCAGCCCTCCCAGCATTGCTGGGGCTCCTCTGGCCCCGCTCCACCAGGTCCCTGTCTCTGCTGTGCTGAGCA
>WTSP01024842.1:42199-70173 GCA_025331215.1 Actenoides lindsayi | reverse complement strand
CCGCTCCACCAGGTCCCTGTCTCTGGTGTGCTGAGCACTCCCGAGCTGGCCCCGGCACTGCAGGGGGGTCTCTCTCCCCAGAGCAGATCCCTGGGAGCAGAGGGGCAGGATCCCCCCCTCACCCTGCTGCCCACATAATCACTGAGGCTGAGCTCTGTCCTCCTGGCCATCCATTCTGCAGCCACAGTGTGTGTCCTCAGAGGACCTTGTGTTTTGTTTGGCAGTGTCATGTGCTGTGCTCCTGTTGCTAAGTTGGACTTGCCATTGAATCCATCATACCAGGTTATGGATGCCCATGCTGAAGTGATCCAGATGCTGCTTCAAGGTCAGCATCAGGAACCCAGCCCTGTCACACATGGCATTCTGCACTTTTGCTAGGTGTGCAAATTACGCTGGCATTTCTATTTGCACGCTTCAGGACAGGGCAACCAGAGGATAAATGGGAAGATAAATGGGGTTCTGTGCAAGAAATGACTGCACAGACCTTGGCCAAAGCTGATAACATCACAGGGAGTCTGGATTTGGGAAGCATCACGTGAAACAGGCAGGAGGAGGCAAGTTCTCAACAAATTGTGTGCCACTTCACTCAGTTCGTCGCTGACCGTGGGAGAACACCTATCCATGGGCTGCTGAGGTTGCTCACAAGCTGCACATTTGCTTTTCCTTTTTTGGGTAGGTAATTTCACAGTGGAAAAGTCCACCAGTATCTTTCAAATGGAGAAACCCTGCGTCTGGCTCTGCAGGTCTCTGAGGCACAAAGCACTGGGTGCCAGGAAGGTGTGTGAGGAGAGCATCGCTCTGTGATTGGTCTCATTCATAAGCTTTTCCTAGATGACTCCTGTTGGCCGCTCTCAGCCTCACTAAGCTGGAGAGACCTTTGCTCTGAGACAGACTGGCTGTGAGTGGAGCCTGGCCTCCTCATCTGCTTAATTAATGGCAATGCTGCTTTTTTTTTTTTTAATGTATCACCCATCCTGTGCCTGAGTCCTGGTGTTCATAGGTGGGACAATATCAATGCTGCTTCTCCCAAGAAACAAGCGATAGGAGAAGAGAAGGTGACCTCCAGTTGCACCAGAGGAGGTTTAGACTGGATATGAGGAAACATTTCTCCCTGTAAGGGTTGTCAGGCTGCCCAGGGCAGTGGTGCAGTCCTCATCCCTGGAGGGATTTAAAAGCTGTGTAGATGTGGTGCTGAGGGTCATGGGTTAGCGGTGGACTTGGCAGCACGGGGTTAATGGTTGGATTTGATGATCTTAAAGGTCTTTTCCAACCAAAAAGTCTCTGTGACTCTATGGTTCTATCGTTCTGTGGTGGTTTATTCATTTCAAGGAGATACTGTCTCTCTTTACATGTTTGTAGAGCATTTATCACATTAGAGTGTCACCTCAGGTGGCCTTTCACCTCGCACAAAAATGGAAATAATTAACAAGAAATTTCATTTCTTCCTCTCTGTATTACATTTTGCTCGTAACCAAAATGTTGGCAGTTGCTGAGACAAAAATATGTATTGGAGACTGCTAAAGGGGAAATCTGTGACCCCTGGATCAGCAGTACATTGCTGCAGGCTGGAGAGTGAGGCAGAGGAGTGTCAACTGTACGTTTGCCCTGTATTTAGGCTTTTCTGTGAGCATCTGCCTTCAGGGGTGGGATGCAGGGCTAAGCTGATCCAGTACAGCTACTCTGGCATTGTCTTCCTTCAGCACAAGCTTTCCCCCACAGCCCTTAACCATATGTCAAGGACAGACACCCCAGAAACTGTCTGGTTTTGTGCACCAGCAGGGAGATGTGACTCACTAAGTAAAGGTACCTTCCAAGGTGCTTATCTGCACAGTGTCTTTTAGGTTCACCAGGTTCCATGTGAAACAGACTGAAATCAGAGGGTGACCTTGCTGATGATTTAACTCGGGGACCAAAGACATGGAGCTGAGCACAGACAATGGTGTCAGCCTGTGTCATCCCCTCCCCTTGCTGAGGACTCTGCACGTTTTCCTTTGTCGCCAGTCTACCCTGCAGTCCTTGTTGCTGTTGGGCTGAGCCAATTTCTCACTTGCAGCACAGACAGGATTGTATCTCAAGCCTTCAATGCAGAAAAGCTGGTGCAATAGCACAGAAAGTAGCAAGGCACCAGAGAGGTTTGCTTCACTCTCTTTCACAGGGTCTTGTTTGCTATTCAGACACAGGAATGGATCTTTTAGTGTATGCAGAAATTGGCTGTGAATTCCCAAAGCCACCTGGATCGTGGGTCCAACAGCTTGTATGGAAATGCGTGGTCTGTTGCTCCTTTGGCTTTGGAAGATGTATTTGTTACCTCTTAGAAATGGACTTTGAAAATGAAACTGTAGTTCCTGTATCCCGTTGAGTTCAAGTAAATGTGGACAAATAGCCCCTCTCAGTCAAGGGACAGATTTATAAATCAGGATGTTGTGATGAACTGGTTTGACTCAACAGTTCTCCTGGTCCGTTGATCAAACTTGTAACGAGGCTTGATCAGTAATTGCCTTAATCTGCCAACCCATTCACAACATGATAGGCTAAGGCGAGCAATTTATCATTCATGTTTAGGACTAAATTTCAGTAGTGCTCCGCAGCTTCACTTTTCTGTGCCTACAAAGAATTGCAGACCTTGGGCAGCCTGTGGAGGTTATGTTTGTGCTGTGGAAAAGGCAGCCTTTCCCCTGGGAATGCCCCGTGCAGAATATTTGCAGTTACAAATCGAAGAATTGCAGCTTATTCAGGCACAGCTCCCTGCTGACCGATGGGCTGTGATACTCCAGAAACAGTCAAAAGAAACTTCTGCTTCCCAACCTTTTCTTGGCTTTGTGTGTTTCCAAACTATGCTGTTGGATGACAGTTTCCTTCTCGGGAAGGCTATTAACATTGTCTTTGAGATTAGACCTTGCTCGCTGACTTGTTTGCAGGGTTTTGCAAGACCTGTTGGAAGATAAGCAACCAGCCCCCTGCTTGAAGTCTGATGAGGTGCCTGTGCCTTTTTCCAGGCTGATTAACGTTAACATGTAACGTGGAGATTTATCTGCACGCTGGGAGATATAAAATTCTGGCAAAGTTCTCTCAGTATTTCATTCTGCCTTCTCCTGCTGCTACTTCTTTTCTTTTTTTTTGACCTTTATCACATGCTTTTATCTCGTGGGTGATGCCACATCCTACAAACCTTCCAGACCAGAGGTGGTAGTTGCCCATGGTGCGTTCAGACTAAGTTCTCCCATCTCCCCATTTGCTTTGGAGCGCAAACGAGTCTCTGTGTAGCCTGACAAGAACCTGGAGGTCTCAGGAGTTGCTGCCCTGCAGCTATACATGGGCTGTGAGGGAGGCTCCCTTTGAGCTCTGACCCTGTTAGATGTCTCACGTGGTGGGCGTGAAGCAGCTGGTCAGTATGGGCTGAATGACTTCTGCCTGGGGCATGTGGCCATGGAGGAAGAGAGAGCCTACAGCATTGCTCTGCTGACATGTAAGGGCCAAGTCAAGCTGGGGAGGTGGTCATCAAGAAGAAATCTGGTCACGTATGGTTGGAAAGCCTGTACGTGTGAGCTCAGTTCTTCAGTGTATCTACTGTCCTTTAGAACCACAATGCAATCAGGCCACTACAAAAATGAGTTTAAAGTGTCCCCTGCGTATTCCTGCTTGAGGCTTGTCCGTGCCTTCTTTATCTTTCTCTGCAGAGTTTGTTTTCCTAGAGGACAGGATACAACGCTTGTCAAGTGAACAGAAAACTTTCTGGCCCATTTCATGGCCTTTGGAAGCTGAGCAATCCAGAACGGCCATCAGCATTTAGGTAATAAACATTTGCTGCTACTTTGAAAGAGGATTAAGCTCTGAAGCTTTATCCAGATAATTTTGTAAAAGTTCTCCCATGTCAAATAATTTCTTCGTTATTTGAACAGATGATGGCAGCAAAATCAGGAGTTCAGTCAGAGATACTCATTCCAAAATGTCTTCTTAGAGCCACGTCGTATCACCATCCTAATCAGAGAGTGGTCTCTGACCAGTTCCAATCAGGGTAATGCCCTTTCAGTCTAAGTAAATTTTAACAGATTATCTCAATCCGCTTGGAGAAACACCAGCTCCCTTCCTTTCTGAGCGGAAGGATCGGGATGGAGGATGCCACAGCACTGGGTGTGGGTAGCAGCAAAGCCCACGGGGACTGAAGTCACGCAGACTTTAATCTAGCAGGAGCAGTGCTTTGCACCATACCTGAAATAAATGGAAAAATGCAGGTAAAAGGTGATCCGAGGACAAATTAACCCTTTCACTTGCAGCACCATGCAGAGCTGTCTGGGAGGGAATGATGATATTACAAGGTTCAGTGGGTGGCAGCAAACTTCAGCAAGATCTTCAGATATCCGTTTGTCTGCAGAGTCTCACCCATAACTGTTAATAGATGCTGCCGAGAAAAAGGAGGGTTTGCTTCTCTGCAGCTCCTGGATTAGCCACTTGACAGCAATTAATATATGAGGACCTAGGTTGAATGTACAAGGGCAGAGGGACGTGGAGGTAGGGCTGGCTCTTGGTTTGGAGTTTACTCTTTCAAGCCAGGGCACCCCTCCAGGGTGCAGATGGAGTCTGAGGAGGAACCAGGAGTTGCAAGGTTGAGGCGATGGCCAGGCACTGCACCAGTTTGCTGTGCAGGGATGAGTCCTACCAGTACAGATTTACACCATCAGCCCCGTAGAGCTTGTCAGGCAGTTGAATTTGGCCTCATGCAGAAGAAAAAAAGGCCAGGTCCTGCCACGGTGCATACCCTGAAGTTGACAGTCTTACTGCCAACCAAAATTCCTCCTCTCCTTCAAAGCATTTCCCTTCAAAGACTTGTCCCTGTTAAAGTGTTTGAGATCAACCGTTTCCCCCTTTTTGGGCTATAAAGGGAGATGCCTTCTTCACCTTTTCTAGTGTCTACCAAATACATTCATGGCTCCTTCTTTTGGATATTCCAGCATCAGACTGTCACGTTCTGCCTCTTGGGAGAGCTTTTATCTGTCAAACTCTCTTCATCCTCAGCTGGGACAGACTCAGTGAAACCACTTTGGTTTGATCGTCATCAGGTGTCTGAGACATCATTACTGAGCAATACCCACTGGCTTTGAACACTCATTGCCCTATGGCCCAAATTTCATTAAGAAGCTTTGCTGTAAACAGGATGGGAAGTGTCATCGAGATAATTTTTGTTATGACAGTAAACCAGAACTTTGAGTGAGGTTGGCAGAAGAACTTGGCGCTGGTCTGAACCTCTTTGCGGTGAAATGCCAATTCCTCTACTCAGCTGGCACAGAATTGTATCTACTTGCAGGTTTTTCCCATGTTTTCTTCACTGACTTTGGGTCTTCTTGCCTCCACTTGGTTGTAAATGCATCCCGTCAGTGCTCTCAGGTTTGGATTCCCAGTCAGCAGATGAAGATAGCACCGCTTGCTTAGATTGGAGAACTGTTGTGAATGTAATTAATAAAGCTGCAAAGCGATGGAAGAGCTAAATATCGTTACATAATGGGAGCTCGTTCACAGTAAATGATGTGAAAAATGATTTCTCGCAAAGAATAACAAATTGCCGTGGCTTCTTAGCCTAACTGTAGATGCTTGATTCTAATTTGTTACTTGTCATTTCCATGTTAATGAAGAGTTTTAGTTATAATTACTGCATTTATTGCAAACAACACGTTATCATTCCCCAACGCGTGCGAAGCACCGACTTCTTTAGAAAGAGAAGAGCTGAGTAATTATCCTTGTCGTGCAGCTCCAGGGAGGGCTTTACAACTAATAACGTCCAGCTCCCTCTGCAGAAGAGGTCTTGTGCAAGATGCTTCTCAAAGGCTACGGATCTCATTAACCCTCTTCTGCGTTTGGGGAGTCAAGACTCAGAGACGTGAAGTAACTTCCCCAGGGCAGCTGGCGTTGCTCCTGGTGCCTGGATCCCTTTCTGGACAGCATCTTCTCTTCATCACTCTCACAATGCAAAATACAGAGCCAACGTTTTGGTTGGCATTAAGTTTCCTGGTTTGTCCTAGTTAACTGTGGTCAGGGAGATGATTGTCAAGCCCCATTCACTGGGGCAGAGATTTTGCTTGATCAAAGCTGGGTGTGACTCCCACTGGTGGTGATTGTGAGAGTTTTGGGGGTTTCTCGGAGTATCTCATCTAAGGCCTGGAAAGTCCTGGTATTTTAGGAAGCCCATAACTGCTGTTTTGGAGCAAAGCAGTGTAATATTTATGAGTTCCCCTCCCCCTTGTGGATTTCCATTAAGTTCATAGATGTGACAGTTCCCGATGTTGCATTTTAACCACATCCCTTCTTGTTGTCCTGCCCTGTCCAATGATGGGGGCAGCCCAACGTGGGCTTCTTTCCGTGGAGTGGCAAAAAGCAATTCTGAGAAGCTTTGATGCGTAGCAGTAGGAGAGAGAGGTCCTGGTGCTTTGGCTTGAGATGCTGGTGAACACGTCTGCTCTCTGCATTGGGCAACTGTATGATACCGTCCCCTTCCCTCTGCAAGCTCCATCTCAGAGCTACTTTGAGGTTTGGCCAAGGATATGAGAGAAGCCTTGTTGCTCTGATAATGAGAAGCCTTTGACTTTCCAGTCTTAAATCTCTATGGTCCCTTTGTCCCTGGAGCAACCTGGTTATTTAGTTTACCTCAATCTCCATAGCTCTTCTTCCTGTCCTGGTGCTTGCACGCTAGGATGTGCTTGTAGGGTGCAGTGCTGCACCTCTTCAGCCTTTGCTATAGCTGAATGAGCCAAGCATCTTTTCCTTTGCCTTTTAAGATAGTTTCTGGTTTTGCATCCCATTGAGATGGTCTGAGTGCATCCCTTACAAACATCTACTATATGTGGCTTTTCACGACCCATTAGGGAAGGTGGATGCAACTTGGAGGACGATGTTGGGACACCAACAACAGGGAGACACTTTACAAGTAACTTAAGGGTCTGGTGAGTAGCGTGGGCCGGTTCCAGTGCCGACTATGAGACTATGATCCTCTGTGTTGGGGTATATCACAAATCAGAGACTCAGCTCCCCCCAGCCCCTCAAAACAAGGCAATTTCACCCCTTTCCATACTCTGAGTTCCTCCCTTTCGCGGCCCAGGAAATGGTGTGTAATGTGTTTGAAGTGGAACAAATCAGGGGGCACCGCTTTCAGCTACCCCAACCCAAGCTTGTTGACTGCACCAGGCAGCCTATGAAATATGGCAGGACTGGCACGGCGTGAGCACTGCCGGAGCATTAGCACTGATCTGCAGACAGACATCAGCACAATGCCTGCCAGGAGCAGCAATCCCTGCCCGTGCTGCCCGTGACAGCTCCAGCTACCCCGATTTGGGGAGGCTGAGCACAGAGGAATGAGCTGGAGGAGAGCACTGAAGTGCGCTTCTGCCAGCATGCCATCGCTGAAATCCTCAAGCAGCTTCTGCTGCTAGTGCTCAGAACCAAGGTAGGGTTGAGCAAGGTAGTGTGGGTATTGGGTGGGCCAGTGGGAAGTGATGCATGCAGCAGTTGGCACTGGCCAAATCTTAGATGTTGTTGGCTTCCACACACAACCTCCTGGAGGAAGGGAGCTGGGCATAGACTACAAAGGGTTCCGAAGATCTCAGCATGAGCTTCAGTGAGATTTTGGCACAGCAAGAGAGAAGAAAGTGCTCTCTGTTGTGCTTCTGTCACCTAGTTGCGTGTCTCCAGCTTGTTGTAGTGAAATCATCAGGAGGGAATGGCCCACAGAGGTGAAGCCCTGAAGCAGGAGGGACTTGCTTAATGCGAGCCTGGCTTAGCTGTTTCCTTTGGATATGAGGTGGGAATAAATTGCTGCCATTCGAATGATGCAGTGATTTCTGCTGAGCTCCCCTTACACTGGACACTTTTAAGATTCAGCTGGACATGGTGCTGGGCCATCTTATCTAAACCATGCTTTTTGACAAGAAACGTTGGGCCAGATGATCCTTGAGGTCCCTTCCAACTTGATATTCTATGAGTTTGTATTGGTGTAAGTGATTTTATGTTGTCTAAGTGTGGATTTGCAGTGGCAGAACAATTGCAGCTTGTCTCAGAAATGAGCTTAGAAAGCCCACGTTTAGGATTTACCATTTTTTCAGCTTTTCTGGGACAGAATCTTTCTTTACAACCACTGAGCATTGGATGGATGGTCCTGTTCATCCCTAAGTGCCTTGGGGGACTTGACCGCTCAGGAGGGCTGTCCTATGGTCAGCCCAGACTGGAGGAGAACAGGAAGAAGTCTTCTCTCTTTTGATGGTGTGCTAGCACCTCATAGACAGCTGAGGGTGGGACCTCACTGTACAAGTGCTTGGGGACAGCCAGAACAGCTTCTTGCTTCTTGGCACCGTGTCCCCGTAGCCCCCCATGCTGTCACTGACAGTATTTTCTCCCCGTTACAGGTGGTTCCTCTTTACTGCCTCATCCTCTCAGTGCAGTTGTGAGTTTGCATTCACCAGTAAACCACAGCATGGTTAAGATGGCCTTGATGGAGAAGTTCTGCCTGCTTTTCCTTGTGCTCACTCCACTGCTGGCCATGGCTTGTGTGGGCCTGAGAAACAGGAGGGAAGTGCAGATTCTTAAACCTCTAGCAACATGACACATCAGTATTAAGTTTTCAAGCATTGTATCAGAGGGCACCAATGAAACTATAGTGCAGAAGAAGCAAAGCTGGACACTGCCATGTCTGAAACAACCCCACAGCATACCCCTGCTTCACTGTTCCTGGGCTGTTTGGCTGGTAGAATCAGCTGAACAGCTTGCAAGCTTATGGCTGAGGAGTAGGGGGTGTACCTGCTGCTCGTCCAGAGCTTGTAGATCTCAGGGGAAAGTGGGTGATGGATGAAATCAGGATTTGCTATCACTTCACTACAGATCCCTTCTATTTAACTTCATCCTTGCAATGTGGCTGACAAATGTGTCCATCATGAGTGACTGGGTGCCTTGAGCTAAGATTTGGATCAAGGTGCTGGGAAACAGAATTGCTTTAGTTGCAGTGGACAACCTCTACTCACTGTGTGCTGGGGCTCACTGAATATGTGCATGCTCAGAGGGACTGTCCATCCAGTGTCTCTCAGGTCTGGTGGAGTGAACCAGCCATCTGGCTGGACATGCATCTCCTGAATGCACACACACTGCGGTGTGCCCAGGGTGGCATCTCAAGAATGCGGTGTCTGCAACTCTCCTCTGGCCCAAAGACAGCATCTGATGGGGAGGTGGTCATATGATATGAATGATTCAAGCATATTTGGCCTGAATGAGACTGCTAAAATTTGCTCTAATGAAAGCTCAGCCAGCCTTCAGCATCCTCCCATGATTCTATTCCATGCCTTGGCCCGTTGAAGCACCAATTTCTGTTATAATGTGGTGGCACTTCATTGACATATCTTGCTGCTGTCAAGCACAGACTCTCCAAGCAAGTCTCTCCACTGTCCCAGGAGGTGCCTTTTCCCCTGCACAATTTCCTGGATACAGAGTTATAAATCAGAAGACAGAGGTCTCTGATGAGGAGAGGATGCACAGCATCTGATCTGACACCACACCACTAGCATCGGTTGAGCCCACATTCATGTGAAGGCCATGTTGTGACAGAAGACCAGTAGTATAGCATCCTGTGGAGACAGTAGTCCTCAGCCAGAGAAGAGCTACAAGATGCCACAATATCAAAAAATATCGGGACTTGTAGTGCTGACCTTCATTCCCTCCCTGGGATGCTCCTTTGGCATTCAGGCAGCTGCAGTGTTGGCCAGAGCATACAATGAGGCACAAAGCCTTTGCCCAGGAGGTGACCGTTCAACTCCAGAATTGCCTCAAAACATTCCTTAACCTTGAGTCCCTTTCTCTGAGAAATCATTTTAAGATATCTGCCAGACTCGGTGTGGAACTTGCCAGCAGCAGGGAGTAGAGCACATTGCCTCTGGAGAGGCTGATCACTGCTGTCAGTGGATCCATCACCCTGGTTCCTGTGCAGGGATGGTTGCTCGTGGTCACTCTGGTTCCTGCAGACACCAAGCAGCCTGGTATAATGAGAATTAAGTTTATGATTTATATTTTGTTTGAGTTAGTGCTGTAGTAACACTTTCTGACACACCAGATCCTGTCAGTTGGCTTCTAGTTTATAGAGTCACAGGATGGTTTAACCTGGTCTTACATGACTTGATGGGATGTAGACAGAGGACTTGCCTCCCCCACTTCATATACTTTAAATTTAGGGTGACAGTGCTCATTCAAAATGCATTACAGCAAGTAGAAGGCATCATTTGTGCTGCCTTGGCACGATGCTGGGTGTCATTACCTCCCTGTCTGCCTCACTTCCAGGCATGAAGTATTTTTGTGCCATCACTTTCCTGGAGCTCAGAGTCTAATCAGCAGTTTCCTGGTATCCAGCTCTACTGTGTCTCTCTCAGTGACCTGCCCTCCAAAGAGTGCTGTAATTTCTGGAGTTCTTCTCCTTTTTAGGGGATAAATTCTGCCAGTCACGGAGGCCATTCCACAGGCATAAATGACTGGGAAGTGTAAGCACACTGGAGAATCACTGTGCTGCTAGTAAGATCCTACTGCTTCCATGTTCTCTCCCCACTGGTTTGCTTTAGCCTTTTGCTCATTCCCTTTCCTGCTGTGGTTTCCCCAGGGCCCATTCCCGTAGGTCTACTGTGAACATTGCAGGTAGTTGGGAGGGATTTTGGGAAAACCCATTCACTTTCTTCACTTCCCTAATGAAACTACTTAATTGTTCTTCTCTTCTTCACCAGCTGGATAAGGATGTTTTGCTCCACAGATTTTCAGCGTTCATAGCTGTGAATTTTACTGTAAGTGGAGATGGGTATTGACCATTTTGGACTTAATATATAGTATGAGTCTTGAGTCAGCTTTGTGTTGACCTTAGTGGACAGTAGGTAAGGCTTTACGTGAATTCAATGAAACAGCATCTTTTCATGGATGCTTCATGAGCACTGAGTGTGAAGTTCAGGCAGTCACAGGTTTATGAGTTGGGTATCACCTCCTCCCTGGAGCCAGGCTTCTCCTGGCAGCATTCACAGTCTTCCTTATGTTATTAAAGGTATCAATGGACACTACAGGCCTATAACGTGACAGCATACTGGGAGTTAGTGGAGTTTCACCACACAAGGAGAGGCTGTTTGATGTGTTTTCCCAAGTTTCATGTTCCTTCTTGGAGCAGAAGTAAGATCAGGTTCAATTTCTGTCACAAATACATACTCAGAGCAGCTTTCTGAGCAACAGAATTCTTCCCTCTTCCATACTGGATTTATTTATCAATTTGCTTCTCCTTGCAAACATTTGTTAAAAACTTTCTTACGTGTTCCATCTTCAAAAATAGGTAGTACAGTCTGAGTGGATTCTAATGAGGGTAGGGAAATGAAAGTGTGTTTGGTTTTCCTTAGCACCCTAGATACTTTGATGCTTAAAATAATGGCCTCCCAAAAATAATTTGTTTCTGAGTAAGACCATTTTACTGTGATTTAATATTTGTACTTGTAGAACATCTCATCTAGATGGAGATGTTGCAGTAGGGGCTATTAAATTATGTAGGAAAAGGCTCCCATACAAGCAGCTCACAACAGAAAGGACATACTAAATATTATATATTACATCCTTAATAATCCCATGGTAAGGATGGGAAATGGAATAACAGAGATGAATTTACTTGCCTGTGGTTATACAAGAAGTCAATTGCAAGGCTATTGAACCAGTGTCAGGAACCTTAAGTCCCCATTTGGTATTTCATCCCAAGAGCATTGAATCACAGTACAAATCGATATTCAGTTCTTGATGCAAGAGGAATGTGGCACCAGACTCTTCCTGTTAGCAAATATATGCAAGTGCATTTTCCTTTTGCAGGTAACACCGTACAGTGCTAAAACACAATGCTAAGTATTTGCATAAAAATGAGTCTCTGAGATAATCAGATTTTATTTGTAGCATCTAATCGATGCTCAGGGCTTTGTGGTTTAATTACTAGAATAATTGTTTGCTGAAAACACAGTTCAATATCTATTTTTTCCTTTAAAGGTCAACTCCATCATTTTAATTTCCAGCCATTTAGTACTTTATTGATCTTTACGTCATTTCATGAAAAGTGCTGCATCTTTAGGGCTGAACTAAAGGCCAAAACTTGAAATAAGAAAAATACATTCTTTTTCTTAAATACAAAAATGGAAAATACCCTATTTCAGCCTTGCTTGCTGCAGGCAAACCCTTCGTACAGTGTGCCCAGGAAAAATGACTCTGAAAATTACATTTGCTCTTTATGGAAGGCAAAAAGCAAGCCAAGAATCTTTTCTGAACCCGATTACTATCAAACATTAACTGAAGTACAGAAAGAAATTTTGCAGTTTAGCTGCTGATCCTTTGAAGTAGATAAAGGTGTGGGCTTTTTCAGAAGGACAGGAATATCTGTGTGGCATGTGTCTAGAGAGGGCTGGATGAGTGGTTTGAGTAGCAATGTGGAGAAATGCCCTCTCCTCTCTGTAGAGGGGAAAATCCCATGGCTTCAGCTGGGGCTTTGGAATGTATTTAGTCCAATAACAGGGACCGTTTTGCTGCCATCCTGCAGCAGAAATGAGATGCTGTCAGAGCAGAGGGATGTGTCAAGCCCTCTCTATCTGCAGCTTCTCCGGGTTTTTCAGTCCCCCCCATCACAGTGACTTGACATTTAGTTTTGATTTGCAAAGACGTATCAGTCTTTCCCAGATGATGGGAACGGGTCCTGGGTTATGGAGCAGAAAATAGCTTTGTTGAAAACTGGGCATTAAAAGGAAGCACGGGACCAATTTCCACTCCCTGCTGTTTTGCTAGAAACATACACAAATACACTTCTACAAATCCTACAGTCGTAGCTCAGGCAAAACCACTGGAGATTTCATGGTGCTGGAAAGAGCTAAAAGATTGGCTTAATGTAAGTACAAAGATCCTGGAACCATTTCTGGTTGGTGGCATCAGATGGCACAGCTTCCCCCACGCCGCGGAGCGGCTCCGCACTGTTATTTATTGCACTTTGTTTTCCCTAAGCCCCAAGATGACTCGGGCGGGTTGCAAGCACAACACAGAGCCCCTTGATGGGAGGAAGACTTTATGCCCTAGGGCTGCATCCTCAGGTGCTGTAAATCTGGAAATGGCCAACTGAGGATCTCGATGTACCTTCAAGCTTGTTAAAACATCTGTCACTAATGTTGAGAGGTGCTTACTAGGGAAGGGTATTGCTTCCCCCATAAGGCATTGCCCTGTAAATCTGCACGTGCTTGCCTGGCAATAACAGCCACACCAATCATTACACTTGTTGGATTCATATTCTGTTGTGTTCTCGTTCTTGAGAAGTACCCAATTTTAACTGTTTGGACTGAATTTTTTCCGTGGTGCTCGCCCCAGACTTTAAAAGAATATTTTAGCTAAAAGAGTTCACCTTGTCCCTTGGATAAAAGGAGGGGAAAAAATAAGCCATTGATAATTTTTTTTTTTACTGGAGACCTCTGAGGAAGAAATAATGGGCAATTACTCATCCACTGAGCTGAAGCCCTTCTGCGGCTTCTTCTCCCCCAGCCCAAATCATGCTGGGATGGATGGACTTGTGGAAGTGCCTTCATTGCTCACTGCAAGGACCAGGTGAGTGATACTAAACCAGACTCCCCTAATCCAGAGAATGCATTAAAAATCTCCAAGGAGCAACAAGATGACCCCAAAACTGCTGTGAAAGTGCTGCCCAGCTTTGTGCATGCTGCTTCCCTTGGAGAGAAGCTGAAGAGGAAATGCAGTGTGAAGACCTTCTAGAATGCTTGGAAGCCCCTGAGACCCAAGTCCGGATTTTCTGTCTGTTGTGTCTCAGCCAAGGGAACCTAGGTGTTGGAGGCTTGAATGGAGGTTTTCACCATTGCCTGTGAGACCCCACTGTATTTGCTTTTAGCCTCAGAATATTAGATATTGCAGTCATGGCACATTTAAGTTGTAGAGAAGCTGTTGCATTTTAAGTCTTTTTAGGAGTCTTTAAGGTAATTCTCTTTTGCTCCTTGGTTCTTATGTTATGGAGGCTGGACTACAGAGGGACAGACAGAAGATAATATCACAGAGAAGGAATCAGGCAGCATCTGCGTGCAATAAATCACATAGAATCCTAGAATGGTAGAGGTTAGAGGGACCTCTGGAGAATATGAAGTCCAACCCTCCTGCCAGAGCAGGATCACCCAGAGCAGGCCACACAGGAACATACCCAGGCAGGTTTTGAAAGTCTCTAGAGAAGGAGACTCCACAACCTCTTTGGGCAGCCTGTTCCAGGCTCTGTCACCCACAACACATGTCAGTTATAGTGTGTGCTCTGTTCCAGATCCTCTGGCTTCATGACCTTTGTGCTTCCTCCTTCACCCTCACTCATCTAGTCTCTGTGTTTTGCACTTCTGAATGAAACTTTGTGATTAAAACCATCCAGGAAATTTGGTGCAGGATGCTTGTAAGTGAAGCATCAGAGTTGATCACGTCTGAATGCAGTGGGTTTCTTCAGAGGAGAAATCAGACCTGCAGTGGGGTAGATGACATTGCGCAGGTGGTGGTCTCTCCCTCATGGGCTCTGAGAGTTTAAGGCAGACAGACTTTTAATTGGGGCATCTCAGATAAGGGCCTGAAGTTTGATGGGTTATACCTTAAGTTTTGCAAACACATTTTCCCTTTCAGTAGATGACATGTAGTTTACAGAGGAGGAGGGCTCGCTGCAGGGCGTGGCTAAGGCATCCCAGTTCATTCTTCAGGAATGCCTTATATTCCTGATATGGACACTGTGACTATGCCATGGATGAAAGCTGGTGAATAAGCCTATTTTCAGCCCACAAGGAAACCCATTAGCTAAAGCAGGGTGGATTCTCACTGCTGGTAAGTCCATGTGTTCCTCTAGGAGCTGTGCCAGGGCAGAGCAGTGGAGAACCTGGTCCAGCGTGTGCTCTGGCGGAGGCATTGCCATTTCCATAAGCCAGGTTTGCATTTCCTCTCCCAGAGTACACCCAGCTTTTGGATGTGGTGCAATCCAGTACGTATTTAATCATAAAACAGTGACAGCCAATTCACAGCAACGTTCTGCTGATGCCTTTTACTCTTAGGATACCTAAAGGTTTTCTACCTTGGCTTTGTTTTAACATCTTAAGCCTGTCTGGGATCACTTAAGGAGAAACAAATAGTTTGTCTGGTCCAACAAGTGTTTTGAAGGCACTGCAGAAGAACCAAATTTACAGAGAAATGTGAAGGCAGAAGGGCAGTGCCTTCACCAGCCTCAGCAAGTGGCTACTCAGTTCAGGCAGATCAAAGTGGAAAACGGCTTAAAAAATGCAAGTGAAAGGGAAAAGGAGAAACCTGACCTAGTGCCATGGGGAAGCTGGTGTCAGAAGAATTGATGGGGTCAGGGAGAGGCTTAGGGAAGCCCATTTTAGCTTCTGCTCTTTGGGTGAGCATGGTGAGCTGTCCTCCCCATCCCCCTTTCTCTCTGAAGAGGTTTGGGTATGTCCTGGCAGATGATGGTGTGCAGCCAGGCTTGGATTGTAGCTGGGCAGACAGGGAAGAGTTTGTGGTCGGTACAGTTCATAAACCAGCTGCAGGGTAACTATTAAAGTTCACTGTGTTAATTCAGAGTTCACCCAACCAAATTTTTCTTTCTTTTCTGAAAACTAAATGGTAATTGTCAGTTTGACATATGCTTGATTATTGGCTCTTTGTATCTTCTTGAGTTGGCCGTGGGGGGAAATGCATTCATCAAAATTCCTTTCAAGTAGGTACAGTTTTTTTCTTCTGGAATTAAAAATATGCTGCCTTCCAGCCAAATGCCATTTTCTGTATTATTTATTTTGCTAGTAAGTAAATTGGCAATTGTGGTTTTTAAGGAAAAGGAGCTGATGCAGCCTTGTGCCATTAACTTGTCAGAGCCGAGCAGATGAAGCTCGGGATGTTTCTGCGTATTTTTTCCTCACTAGTTTCATTTAAAAGAAATTCTCACCTGCAAGAGAAAGGGCTGAAATCTGTAAGTCAATAGGGCAGATTGCTTGGTGTGTATAGATTCATTTAAAGTAGTCCATCTTTTATTTATTTTTTTTACATTTTAACCAACTCTGCTTTTCTGGAGTGAGGAATACAGCTTGGAAATCGTGCGTGTAAGTGAGGAGTAACTATAGCCAGTGGCCTGCTCTAATGTATGAACAGGAGCTTTAGAGGACATTACTGTCCTACTACACAGGTAGTTGATGCAGCAGCAGCGTCTCTAGCAAAGTCTAAACATCAAGGATGAAGTTTACTCCTCCTGACTACCACCAGTTGTTAGCTCCAACCAGAAGCAATACCCAAGCCCGGCCACTTCATGTTTGGGAACAGGAAGAGTAGGATAGCAGGCAGGTCTGGAGGAGGGGACTGGGTTTGTCCTCGGGAAAGTGGTGGTGGCAAAGCTGTGCTGAGATGCACCAGCTGCACGACCCAGTTACGTTTCCCTGTACCATGACCTACATGAAGCCTCCTCACTATGTGTTTACAATTTCCACACTCTTGTGAATATGCCAAGCCAGCCTTTTCTTGCCTTATAACAACCATAGCCGTGGGTGGGACCAAGACCTTGTCCTGACTAGAGGAAGGCAGAGCAAACCCAACATCCACAGCAGGCATTGCCAGTGCTTGGAAAGAGCTGATCTCTTCGCTCCTTGGCTCCATCCACCTTTGCCTCCTGCATCTGGTCTGATGGAGTGATGGCTTGTGGTGGGGATTGTCATCTGCTGCTCTGTGGGTCTTGTCCTAAACAGTTTGTCTGGTTCCTGAGATAGGGATGTCTCTCATTTCAGGCAGTCGTGAAAGCAGTTAACAGTGGCTGTTAGATCAAAATCTTTCCATACCCTGAGCATATTGGGGTGACTGATATTTTCTGATTTCTCAGAATGAAGCTTGATGCAGCTCTCTCAGCATATTGCATTTAAGGAATTGCAGATGTAATGGTCAAGTCAAGTTACCTGAGCTCCAGGATTGTTCTAAAGCATGAAATCATCCTTCAGTCCTTTTCCCTGCCCTTTGAAGAGTGTACAGGAGCTGCCATGTTTTCAGCACTGGTCTGGTGGTTATGGTGGAGAATTATTGAAAAAGGAAGTGCAGGACGTACCTTCATCAGTATCAAGATGAAGTCCTGGAATGAAGATGTAAATGATGGATTTGAAAATACAGTGAGATGCACGGGGCAGAGGGATAATGTGCCAGCTTTGCCATGGAAAAATAGAATTTGCTTTAGATGTTGATTAAAAAAGGGAATATGATTAAAATAAGCTGATAAGATGAAACTGAAGTGACAAGATAAAGCAGCAGAGCATCCAAAAGGGGAAAGGGGAGACAGAATTGATGGTAGAAGGGCATGAATTATTGATTGAAATCTCCACCAGAAGGTAAAGTCTTTGCATTTTCTTATCTGGGAAGGAAGCGAATGAATGAGATCTGAACAGAATTATTAAGCAGCTTTATCATCACATTGGAGTGGATAATGAGGCAATTAGGATTACTAAATGTTGGCAAAGCATGAAGCCCACAGGACTTGTGCTCCTGATTTCAGAGGCGGGCGGTGAGGGAAATGGGGAAGAGCCGTTGGTGAGAGATTTGATGGTGCATTATGGTTGAGGGTTAAAGGCAGAGGTTTAAAGCCCGTCTCTGGCACCCAGCATCCAGCAGCTTCCAGACCAAAAAGGGTGTTCAAGAGACCTGATGAATAAAAAAGAACTTACTTGAAGGTGGACAGTCCTCTGAACAGCAACAAGAAGTGAGATCATGAGTGAAGCCCAGAGATAAGGGTTCAAGGAAGGAAGAGCACAGGGAGTTGAAGTCTATGATCCTTACGGGTCCCTTCCAACTCTAGATATTCTATATTCTGTGATTCTAATAATGTGGACCCAATTTTTTTTCTGTGGTGGGGATACACAGTAGGCATGGGAGTTACTGTGTAGTAAATACTTTGTGTTCTTTTTCCATATCTTTGTCCTCAGTTAACATACCCTCTTCTTTCAGGTGAGTTGTTTGTAGCAAGACTTTGCAGGGCCATAAGATGAGGATGCTGTGAGATCCCTGAGCAGAGCAGCAAGAGGTCAGACTCTTCCCTAGGAGGAATGTATCAGACTATGGTTTAGACTTGTGGTAAATATGGTCTGTCATTCTCCCTTAATTTCATTTTCTTTGGTCAGAAGTGACAAATACTGTTTTCTTCCCTGATGTAAATCATGCAAATACTTCGTTGTCAGAGGATCTTTCCATCTGAACTTATAGGCAGCTTCCAAACCCCTTCAAACTTCAATTCTCCATTCTATCCAGCATATATACCCCTCTGTAAAGAGAAGCTCCTCAAAACCCAAATGAGCAGCTTGGGTAAGATGAATCTCTTCTTGTAGGGGATGCAAAGCTGTAGGAAAGCAGAAAGGAGAGGGGTGGGAGCACAAGAACCATCCCCCATGAGGACTAGTTTGGATTTACAGCATTGAAGAGCTCAGTAGTGAAAGGAGATGTTGGACCATCCAGTGCCATGTACTGCAGACCCTCAGATGTCACCTATTGCCCCTCTCCTGAGCTTTCAGCCTGCATCTGGCAAACCCTGAACTTCCAGAAAGGTTTCGCTCATGGGGCTTTTTGACTGTCCTTTTGGACCAGGTTCCTCCAAGATTTCTTCATAGCTGGCTGCAGATTTTGAAGGGGAAAGCTGGGTAAAAATGACTAAAAATAGCACAGTGCATCTGTAACTGTCTGAACTCATCCTGGGCTGCTCTGATGCTGATGCCAGACAACCATGCTCCTCCTCCATGCTCCTAACCAGCTTAATCTTAAGCTATACACTATTTAAATTTAATTTGCAGAGAAGCAGACATTAAATAAATCACTGAGGAAATGTCAGATTACGTATGTAATTTTCAGAAGTGCTCCACGCTCACCTAACTCAGCTTCCCGTGAAACCAAGGGATCAAAAATAAGCTGAGGCAGCGAGTTTGGACTAGTCACCATCCTTACCATGGAAGATGAGCCAGCACTGCAGACACTCGTTAGTAATTTCACACCCAGAGACCCATTTGTTCAGGTGATCAGGGAAGGGGAAAGGAAAAAAAAAAAAGGAGATGATGAAAAATACATGGGCGAGAGTGTTGCTAATTAGTCGCTTGCCCTCATTGACAAGTCACTACAGTGTTCTCGGAGAGCGTTGCATTTTCATGAGAAAGTGCCATCCACAATGTTCCTTTTCCCAGACACAGAATATTAATTATAGGTAATGATATATAATTACAGTCTGAAGTCCAGAATTAATTGACGGTAGCCATTTAGCATAGATATCAATTCTAACTTGAAAAATTGCTTTATCTCCTCCCCACAGCCCGTCATGTTCACATCTGGGTAAATAATTGGAGCAGTAAGTGCTCAGTTTTTGTGACAAAGTGGCTTGTCATTTTCTCAGAGGTGCTAAACCACTTCTGTGCATTAGTGACATTAAAAGTTCTGTAATTCACAGTAATGCTTATAAATATCTAAAGGGCAGGTGTCAAGAGGATGGGGCCAGACTCTTGTCAGTGGTGCCCGGTGACAGGACAAGGGGCAACGGGCACGAACTGGAACTGAAAAAATTCTTTGCTGTGAGGGTGTTTGAGCCAGGCTCGGGCTGCCCAGAGAGGTTGTGAAGTCTCCTTCTCTGGAGAGATTCCAAACCCGCCTGGATGTGATCCTGGGCAACCTGCTCTGGGTGAGCCAGCTTTGGCAGGGGGATTGGACCAGATGATCTCCAGAGGTCCCTGCCAACCCCTACCATGCTGGGATTCTGTAATCCAGTACTCCTTGACTACTTCATAGCCCCAGCCTGACCAGCTGCAGAGCTGGGGTCTCTGATATCATGGCTGTGGCTGCTCCACACTCGCCGCTCCTGCCCAGGAGAGCTGGACCCACTGCTGTCCTGTCAAGTCATTGAAGGTCTAGCTAGTCTTTTGACCTCCTGCTGCCTTAACCTCCTGAATATGGGGCCATTATTTTCCTCTGCACAGGGCAGAGGCTGTCACCCAGCCAGCCAGCTTCTGGCTGCATTAGAGCATCTTTTGGAGAGGTGCCCAGTCTGGGAGAAATCACATTGTGTTGTTTTTCCTGTGGCTTGGGTTGATTCACAAAGGCATCTGACATGTCTCTGTATGGCAGAAAACAAGATTGGTTTTAATATTGAGCAATTGTATAAATAGCAAATAAAGATTTGTACCATAGAGTCCCTGGGTCCCGACAGACACGCTGCTGTTGTTTTGTGGAGCAGAAGGAATGAAGCCAGAAATTGTGTTTGTTCAAAATAGTAGTAGAATATTATTAGATCAGCCTCTGCCTTGTCAGAAATACCCTGGAGTTAATTGTTGCTTTAGAGGCACCATTGTTCAGCTGCACGAAAGTGGGTCGACTATTGACAAGACCACCGATCCCGTATTAATTATTGTGAAAGACCTGTAAAAACAGGCTTTGTGCTGAGCTCGGCTTGGAGCCGACTGCGCGTCACCCTGGCTTTAACCGCGTGAACACGAGTAGCTGTCTGGATGTGCACAGAGGACAGCAGCCCGGAGTTTCAAAACGTGCACCATGGTT
Source organism: Actenoides lindsayi (assembly GCA_025331215.1). NCBI lineage: Eukaryota > Metazoa > Chordata > Aves > Coraciiformes > Alcedinidae > Actenoides > Actenoides lindsayi. Next base: position 49,593 of record WTSP01024842.1, on the reverse strand, counting down.
TTGAAGCTGTGGCTGTTCCTGTGTGACTGCGAGTCGTGGGCACCCCTCCTCCTGGCAGCCTGGAGTAAAACCCAATAGCATCCTTTAACAGGGAAGTCGGGAAGAGGCCCTTCGGCAAGGATTTTGGGATGAATTTCTTTGGTTCGAAATATTTGTGGTTTTTTAAGCAGAATTTTCCTGGTGTTTGGTCTCTCCCATGCTTGTCAAGGCAACAACGGGGGTCTCCTTCAAAGTCTATGTGACATCTACATCCAGTGTTTGTTTTACTGGTACATCTAGAAACCCAGCTGGGAAATCTAGGCCAGAGGAACCATGCATTTTGTTCCTCTCAGGTATTTCCACTGGAAGTGACATTCAAGGTGTGCAGGCTTGGACTGGCAGAGGGTGAAGATGGCACCTTCATAAACTGAGTTTGCTATGGCTTAGTCCATGCAGGTCAGGACTAGTAGTGGGAAGAGTTGATAAAAGTAGACCTCTGGTCCTCTTCTAGTGCTGTGAGTGTCTGTCTCCTGGAGAACTCCTTTTATTTCCTTAGCTACCTGTCAGAGATAAGTGTGTTTGCGTGTGTGCGACTGTGCCTGTTCGACGGGGGGGGGGGTTGGACTCGATGATCTTCGGAGGTCCCTTCCAACCCTTAACATTCTGTGATTCTGTGTGTGACAGTTTTTCACCTCTAGCTAATCTGGGATCCTTCCTCACTGCTGTGCTTCTCTGTATTGCGTCTGAGACAGAAAAATGCCATTTACCCATGGCCCAGCTGCTGCTGCATCCTCCTCGCTCATAGTAAGGCTCTCGTTGCAGAAGGATGGTTGCCCTGAGTGGCAGATGGGCACGTGCAGATTCTTAATAGTGCTAATGCAAACTTTGAAGGGAGCTTCTTAAGAAAGGAGACTTGGAAAGAGGGTCTCATTCCATAAGTGGTCTGTCGCGGTTTGGGATTGAATGCATCCTGGGAGAAACATCCCTCGGGAGGATAGTGGTGCATTTAAGAGTCCCCTTGTGCATTGTTCTCCTGGAGGAATGGGGATGCTTGACCAGGGCTTAAAACGCAGTTGTTGAACCATGAAAAAAACCAAAGATTTAACTGTTTAAACAAATTCTTACCTATGAGCAGGAATCCATTAAAATATTAGTGGATTTCTGAAAGGCTGAGGCATTTGTCTCCAGTACAGAGCAGGCAAATCCAGTTGCCTGTGGAGTTAATGAGTCAGGCACCTGCTGCTAAGCACTTGCAGTTCTTTGAGATTAGCCAAGTATTTCATCCCAAAGTACATGCCATTAAAGAATTTTAATTCTTGGCCATCATTTCCATGAGACTTATATTAACTGTTAGGAAATGAAAGTCTCTGTGGTAACAGTGTAAATTTATGTGGTAACACCTCCAGTGCTGTCCCAGTCCTCTGGTGACTTCCCAGAGCATGCAGCGGCTGCTGCCAGAAAAGCAGGAGAATAAAAGACAGAAAATAACACTTTTTAGGGCATCATTACAGGCTATGCCAAACAGAGGGAAGAATATCTATGCGGAGGAGGCCAGTGGAAAGGGATAGCCACGCTGTGAGGTTTTCTCCATGTCAGATGTTCTCATGTGTGTGAGGGAAGTGCTGGTTTAAAACCCCACGACATGAAATACCTGTTTTCATCTTCCTTTTTTAGTCACTCTGAAGATGTGACTTGAAGAAGCAAAAGGGAGGTTCTTGCCTGCCAGATCACTTGAAGAGTTTCTTGTGTTGATGTGGTGCGTTTCCTCTTTTTCATGAATGAAGAGAGGAAATCTAATGAAAAGTGTTATCAGCTTGTCAAGTTAATTAGTCTCTATTTTAATACTATCATTTTAATTTGTTACTAATTAATATAACATAAGTAACATGATTAAAGCTTTTTTGTCTTATTTTTCAGTGAGAAGCTGGATGGAGAAGCTGAAAGATAAGGTAGGAGCCTCAGTGTTTCAATTACTTCAAAAGCAAAAACATTTTTACTTACAGGAATAAACAAACTCCTGTCAGTGCAGTTCTTTATCTCTACCAAGATAACTGAGAAAGGGCTTAAAATTTTCTCTGGGAGGCAAATATTCCAGATGCAGCTGTTGTGTGTGGAGGTGTAAATCCACAGTACATCCCTGATGAGTAGTAACTAAGAGCAGAAGGAGGGACAGGGGTATTTGATAGACTTCTCTGCACCACAAAATGACCTTTCCTTCAGATTACCTGAGTTACTTTTTTTATTGCCCTCTAACTTACCTCCACCATGTTCCTCTAAGTCCTAAGCTTGATTCTTCCAAAACAAGAGGATCTGGTCATCCTCTCTGGTAAGAGGTTATGTGCCACACCACCACCTCTAGGCAAGACCTTTCCTCCCTCCACATTCAAGAAGATATGCAAATTTCTGGAAGGAAAAAGCAAACACAGGAAGACTGAGAAGATAATAAACCCTGATCTTTTCTCTCTGATTACGGGGTGGTGGTACATGGAATCAAGAGTTGTACCAGCTACAGGCAGTGATGGCTTTTTAGGCTCTGCTGCCCTAGAGCAAATACTAACATTTTGAAACAACTGTGAAGCCTTCCAAATGTTTTGTTGATGACAACAAAGCCATGAAGCTAGAAATGGGGTGACAGTAGGGTTTTAAGACAAGGACATTTTGTAACTCAGCAGGGCTGGAAATTCTTGACAAGATCAGAGCCAATAGACAAAAAAACTACCACAAGGAATAATAACTCGATAGGAAGCTCCAGCCTCTGAACATACCCTAAGGTTAAGCAGATTGTCACCCAATGAGCCCAGCCTTCCCATGTGATCCCCAATTTCAGCAGCTCCTTGCCATCAAGAGAGATGGGGTCTGGGTATCTGTTTTCCAGGACTGGGGAGTGGAAGAATTTAAGGTGGGTTCCTGCCCAGCCGTTGTTGAGTTGCTTTTCTGCCTACAATAGGAAGGAGGCATGTCTGGTACGATCTATGCTCATAGCAGAGCACCTTGGCCTGGGATTCAGCCAGAGAGACTGCTGAAAGAGCAGAGAATGGTTTTCCCGACAAAGGTAAAAAGCAGACACTGAGACTGGTTGAGTGAATGTAGCATGCATAGGTCACCTGCTCATTCCAGCCCTACCCCAGCCAGCACAACACAAGCTCAAGGGCATCCGGTGTCTTCTCACTGAAGCCGTAGCTTTCACTTCTTTCCTCTTGGCCCCTTGTTGGCTGCCTCTGTCCTTCCCCATTGCAGAGAGGGGGGGTGCCTGTTCCAGTCTCCAACAGAGCTGCTCTGTAGAGTCTGAACCTCTTGCTGATTGATGTTGGACTACATGGCAGCCCTCAGCACCAGAACTGGTATAACTGGTATAACTCTCACTAAAAAGAGAGACTTGGCCCTGAGACATCTCCCTCCCTTGGAGAACGGCAGATGTGTGCCAGCAGATCTTTCACCTTCCTCACATTTTCCCATAGAAAAGACCTCCCCTATGGCCAACTAAATGCTGGGATAGCAAATCACCTGCAAATAAACCTGCTCACCCCATTTCCTCCTCTTCCTTGTTGTGTTTATCAGCACCAGTCATATGTGCCCCTGTCATTTGCTGTTGGCAGAGCCCTGTCTTCTCTGTTTTACAATCCCTCCATCCAGAAGAGGATCCCAGCACATGATGGCCCCAACCCTGAGAGTTGTGTCCTCCTTTGTCTGTCAGGGCTGCCATTCTGGGAGAGCAAAGGTGTGGGGAACATGGAACCAGTAGCATGGGTCAGTGACAGACTGATGTCCTGTCTCCTGCAAACACTGTGCAAATGTTATGTTTGGTATGCCAAATAATGGACAGCGGGTTCTTCTGAATTCCTCTGTTGCTGTTATCTCAAAGTCCAGCAGAGCCAGGAAGGTCATGGTCATGCATTTTAGGTATGAAAAGCAGTCCTAGGATCTGTAAAGCAGCTGCATCTTCCCTATGGGCAAGGGGTAAAAACTTGGCTTTGGAGCTGCCTGTGAAGTGGGGTTTTCTATCAGGCAGAAGCCCTCACAAGTCGGGCTGCATGGCACAGAAGGGCTGGAAGAACAGGCTCTGGATTTGCTTCACATTGCAGGCTTTTCAGGTATAAATGGCTGGTCTGGCTGTCGGAGGAAGCCTGAAAAAGGGCACAGGATGCCAGGCGTGATAAAGGCTCACGGACAGGCTGGGGAATTCTTCCTATTAAAATCAGTGATTTCTGATATGGAAACTCAACTGGGCAGCAGCTAAAAAGCCATTTCCAGTCTCGCCTCGCTGCCTGTGCCAGCAGCAAGGTTCCAGAAATAGAGAAACCCACGCTGCACTAATTAGGTCACCCAATTAAGGCACCTTAATTGCCTCACAGAGATACAGTCTTTTATCTGTGTTCTCACTAACCTCCTTTTCCAGAAGCGGGGGTGCAGCCACAGAGCCCCCCTCCAAGCACTGGGCTGGGCTTTCTGGGAGAGCATTGAGGGAACCTGCGTGATGCAGCTGAAGATCCCTCAAGCCTTAGGATCCAGGCACAAAGGTGTTACTATTTAAAGCACTGAGTGGGATCTGGAGGGTTTTGGGACAGCAAACCAGACCTTTTTAGCATTGTATCTGCCCTAGATGAAAGCAGGTTAGAGTACAAAGCCAGGGCAGCATGCACTGAATAGCTGCTGCCCCACCCCCCTCCCATGGATTATGGAAGAAAAGCAATTACAGTGTAAATGTGTTTTTAAGCTGTGTTGCAGTTTGGGAATGCAGATGAAGATGAGTCGTCGTAAGCAATGGACTGAGGCTTGCTAAAAGCTGTCTGATAGTCCCCTGAATTGTGCACGTGTCCCTAGGCAGGTGTAAAATCTGATTTGAAGGGTGTAGATGGCAAAGGGTAAAGCTGTAGGACCCTGTAGGAAGGGTAAAGGAGAGGACTCTTGCTTGTGAATTAAGGTAGTACTTGGGAGGGAGAGAGGGAGCCAGGCTATTCCTGCCTCCCTCACTCCATTGAACCCCCCCGCCTGAATTAGGTGAGGATGCTGAAAAGGATGCTAAAGCAATCTGACACTTCAAAACTTAGGTTAATTTTAATTTAAAACAGTAAAATATAAAATAATGAGCACTTGGGAATATTTTCCAAAAGATTTAAAAACATTTAAATATGTAATTTTAAATTAGTCATGCTATCTATCTATCTATCTATCTATCTATCTATCTATCTATCTATCTATCTATCTATCTATCCTCTATCTTTTTAATGGGCAATGCAAACATAGAGATCACAGAAATTGAATTAGAGCTGATTTACATTTGCTGTGCTTCCCTTAAGACCAGGAGGTGTCTGTCCCTTCCCTCTGTGTCATTGTCCTGCTCACACAAGTGACCCCTTTCCAATGCAAAGCAAAAGGGTTTGGTTCAAAGCTGAGGAGGCTCAGGCTGGGCTGGGCAGGGAGAGGGCAAACTGCTGCTTCTTCCTGCACGAGTGAGCACAGCCTTTGCATTTCAGCTCCTTCAGAAATCCAGCTGCAGGTGTTGGGTGCAGCTTCTGCCATCCCTGTGCTGAGATAGGACATCAGTGTCCTGAGGTGTTTGTTTTCGTGTGCCAGTCTGTCTCTGGGAAACACGGGAGCTGTGTAATACACCTCTTCGCTGGAGGTATATTTAGCAGTCTGGCCATGATAAAGACACACTCCAGTGACTGAATTTGGCCGGGAAGATGTTGGTCCTAGTCTGCTGCTGGTCTGGACTCGTGCTGAGAAGCATAAAGAGTTCTGTTGAACGTGGCCAAACATATCGCTGTGCCTTCATTTATGCCGGTGGTACCTGGGGAGCTCGGAGCAGCACTCAGCCTACTCTATACAGCATGTAATGAAGCTGTTTAGGTGGTCACAGCCCTTTGTTGTGGCTTGAGATTGCCTGCCCTTGGCAGTCGAGGTTTTTTCCTTTGCGCATGCAACTGTATTGACAGACACTTCACCCCGGCACTTGCAACTCTGCACCAGAATTGGTCCCTCTCCTAAAGGTGGGCAAACGCTGCAGTGTCTCAGCTATCATATGGAAGAACCTGTTAGGAAAAGCTGACAGTAAGTGGTCTGTGGTGGTTACCAGCTTGGTCCTGGAGTGGGGCTGGTTGGGGGCTTGCTTAGCAGTCCTGGAACCAGGGCTCCTCCTATGCAGGTGGGTCACATGGACTCACATGCAATAAACTTCGATGAAAGCAACGGAGGGATATATTCCAGTCCTAGACTGGTGAAAAATGTCTCGGAAAGGATGGTCTTGTGAGTGCTGCTCTGCTTCTCTCTTTTCCATGTAGGCTGGATACATGTCGGGGATGCTGGTTCCTGTAGGAGTCGGAATAGCTGGAGCCCTCTTTATCCTAGGAGCACTCTACAGCATCAAGATTATGAATCGCCGAAGGAGAAATGGCTCAAAGAGACATAAAAGAAAGGTACGAGGACTGCAAAGGAAAACCCTAATCCCACCCACTCTCCTGTTGACCATTTGAGGTCCATGTTGACCTGGTGAGACCACATCTGAAGTACTGTGTCCAGTTCTAGGCTCTCTGGTGCAAAAAGTACAGGGAACTTCTGAAGAAGGTGTAGCAAAGGGCTATGAAGTTGATTAGGGGACTAGAATATCTAACTTAAAAGGAAAGGCTGAGAGATTTGGGTCCTTGTAGGCTGGAGAAGAGAAAATGAGGGGGTATCTTTTCAATGCTTATAAATACTTAAAGGGTGGGTGTTAGGAGGATGGGGCCAATCTTTTTTCAGTGATGCCCAGTAAGAGGACAAGAGGTAATGGGCACAGACTTGTACATAGGAAGTTCCATCTAAACATGAGGGGGAACTTTTTTTACTTTGAGAGCGGCAGAGTATTACAATGGGCTGCCTAGAGAGATGGTGGAGTGTCCTCTGGAGACGTTCAAAACCCAGATGGATGCATTACTAGGTGATCCTGCTCTGGCAGGGGGGTTGGACAAGATGTTCTCCAGAGGTCCTTTCCAACCTCTGTCATTCCATAGAATCATAGAATTACTATGGTTGGAAAGGACCTCTAGGATCATCTAGTCCAACCTTCAACCCAACATCTCCCTAACCACTAGACCATAGACTCAAGTGCTACATCTACTTGTTTTTTTAAACACCTCCAAGTAATGGTGACTCCACCACCTCCCTGGACAGCCTGTTCCATTGCCCAACCACTCTCTCAGTGAAGAATTTCTTTCTAATATCCGATCTAAACCTCCCCTGACTCGGTTCTGTGATTTTGGCTGTGGAGAAAGGGCAGCCTGGTTGCGGTTATGGTTTGTCTGGGTTGAAGTGAAAGAAAGCTGGGGAGGGACTTTTTAGGCTGTCGGGCAGTGATAGGATTGGAGGGAATGGATTAAAACTAGAGATAGGTCAATTCAGGTTAGACATTAGGAAGAATTTCTTCCCCATGAGGGTGG
>WTSP01024842.1:19491-38430 GCA_025331215.1 Actenoides lindsayi | reverse complement strand
CAGAATGCAGAGCTCCTGGCCCAGTCAGAAAGAGGAGGAGGAGGGATGGCTGAGTGAAGCTGCTGGTCTAAGTATCCCAGTTCTGGCAGCGCAGGAAGAGCTTTGTGGATGTGTTGTCAAACTGATGGATTGGCATGGCTGGTGGGGAGGTGCCATGGCCTTTTGTAGTGCTAATAAATCCACAGTTTGGGAAACACTGACTTTCTACAGCAGCAATCAGTTTCGCTGTCTCACTTCTTCTCCTTTCCCAACATAATGAACTTAAGAAATTAAAGGCAATGCTGCCAGTCAGAATGATGAAGGTGTTGTTTTAGTGCATCAGCTGGGTGCTCTGATGTCCTCAAGAACCAGGCTTCACTCAGCGAGGATGTGGCGTGGGCGTCTGGGATGCTGACAAATGGTTGCATATATTGGAGTGGTTTTATGGCAAGTATGGTAGGACGAGCTGGGCAAGCAGGAGAGTTATAGCCAAAAGGGAGGTCCAGCTGCTTGAACACTTTAGTGTTGGCTCTGTGGTCTGTGCTGGAGCCAGACTTACGGGCTAGAAGGGCTGCCCAAAAATTTTGCTTTTGGACCATTTTCACTCCTCTGGCTCTGAACACCATTAACCAAGGAGGCTTGGTTGGGAGTTGCTCGTTGGCAGAAAACTACTGTTGGACAACTTTCTGAGCTGCTCAGCAGGGCAAAGAGATCCCAAATGATGTCCATTTGAAGTGGAGGTGTTTGTTGAATAGTTATTCATCAGGCATCTGTCTCAGAGCCTGGAGGCTCCCTGTGTCTTCAGCTTAGCTATTTGTAACGTGGCAGCAGGATGGACAGTCAAAAACAGCCTTGGGTCCCACTGAAGATGGGAGGTGCCTTTGGAGCACAGACAGGTTTTTCTGCAGTGCCCCTGACATCAGTGTAATTTCTGGAGATCCTTAAAGCACAAGCATCATTCAGCTCCTTCCTTTCTCATCCAAGACCAGTAGACTTTGATTTGGACTCTTAAAAATATTCTCTGTACAGCTCCTGGAGTTTGATTCATTTGCTTGAAATCGTCAGATTGCAGGCAGGGAATGGATGAGGGTTTCAGGCAGGAGCTGAAACCTCCAGTCTTTTAATGCTTTCCTGATTTAATCTATACCTCTGCATTGTCAAACAAGCATATTCTTTTGAAAGAGACAAGAAAAGCAGCTGAGAAGTGCCCTCCTTGTCCTCCGTCCTAGGTGAACCCCAAGGTCCTGAATGTAGAGGTGGATTGTGACACTGCTAACACAGCTGTGGCCCCACATGAAGGCACAGCGGTGATGGCAACTTTGCTGCAGCAATAATAATCTCTCGACTTGGCATAAGACAAGTTGCTCACCTCTGGTTTGGGTTCTCCTGATAGCACAAGCCAGAATTTATTGTAGGCATCACACAACAGCTTTGGCATCTACAGCCCCGTTTCCAGCAGGAGGAACCAGCCTGCCTGACGTGCAGCTCTTGCCCTGATGAAATGCATTTGCACTCAACAGCTGCTGATTTTTTAAGGTGTCTCCCGTGCCAGATGTTCACCCTAGGTGAAGTTTCTCTGGACTGCACTGCTTCCATAGAGTGATATCATAGCAGTCCTCGTGCTTTCTGTGGTTTTCTATTTCCGACAAGAATAACTCCTCATATTGTAACTATGGAATGTAGCACTTTGTTAAATTAAAACATTGGGAAATAAAAAGCTCTCCATCATATCTGCCTTTAGATGCCTTGTCTCCCTGATCTGTGGTTCATGGCATTCGCTGCCTTGTGTAAAGCTGTGAAGTGATTCCCTGGAAGACTCAAGTGCTGCATTTCTTTCTCCATGCTGCATGGTTGGTGCAAGGACTCAGTTTGGGTTTGGGAGGACAGTACAAGTGGCGGGGAGCCTCAGCCGGGGACTTTTTGAGTAGGATTTACCCGGAGGCAGGTGTTGGCTATAGGCTGAGATGAGTAACACCCCAAATTCCCTTGGCTGGGTTTCCAGTAGCTATAATGAGCCCCAACACTGACACATTCACACTCTTGACCTTTACCTATAGCCAGGTGTTTCTTTGTGCACTCCAGGATGTTGGTCCTTTCAGGTTCGACCTGAGAGCAAGGGTCTGTGCACACATCTTTCAAGACCCCAGTAATATGGCACTGGTGATCTTTGGGATCTGTCGTAGGTGCTGCAAATGCTTCATAAAAGAGCAGCCTTGTTGTGAGTCAAAATTATCCCAGACAGCTCAACAGACCTGCGATCCAAGCAGAAGAACGGAAAAGACTTAAAAGTGAGTAAGAAGAGTAAGGGCTGAGCCTATAATTCCCTTCCCAGTCCTGTTTGCAGATGTCCTTGCAGTCTCTGTGTTATTTCATGTAAGTACATGGGCTGGGGACTCATCCTTTTGCTGTCCCGTGTATAGGTGGAGTTCCTGGTGTGGGGGTGTGAGCTGGCGGGGCACAAAGCCGGCCCGTGGCAGTGGCTGACTGACCCTCTCCAGGCTTCCTCGAGTCACAAGAACCATTCATCCAAGCGTGTGTCTTCCCTCCCATGAAAAAAATGGCTTGTTCAAAACAAGAAATTCCCAGGGATATAGCCATTTGGGGATTCATGAGCACATTCTTTGCTAATTGCTGGTTGCCAAGAACAATCTGTGTATTCATGAAGCTGTTTGCTGCATTGCTGGCTTTTCCCAATGACAAAACAAAACCTGCTGAAAGAAGATAAACGGTGACAGTGGCTTTTTCCATAGGTTCAAGGAAAGGACTCTCTGTGATCACACCGCCTTGCTGTGAGTCCCTGTCCATCAGCCAATCACCCTCTAATGTCCCCGACTCCGCCAGCCAAGCCAAGGGTGTGTGAAAACAGGGCAGAGGAGAGAGATCATTGTAAAACCTCTACAAGAAAAACGTGGGGAGTCATCCTGAGGCTGCAGAAAACCTACATAAGCCAAGAAGTATATATAAGCCCTGATGGAGAGGGCGAGCTGGATGTCCAGTTGGGGTTGCTGCTCTGTGTGGGTTCCCTGGCGCTGAGCAAGGCACGAGGTCACTCTGGCACAGGGCTCAGCCTCGTTCAGTTATGAGCAGGCGATAGGCCCCGAGGCACCGATCGGTGCAGAGCAGTGCAGACAGCCCAGCTTGGAGTTGTTTTCATCAATGTGTTTTGGAAGGACAAACCAAAAGGCATTACCTTCTTCCTCTGGTGGTGAAGCCACCTATGGGCAGTCATTGCTGCTGTGCCTGAGTCCACCAGGGTCTGTGCTTGGGTTGAGGGCCTGGGGCCAGGCATGAAAATCTCCTTTACTTTGAGGCAAGTCTCATCCTCCACCTGTGCATATGGGAGGTAAAGGCTGGACCTCAATGGGCAAACAATTAGTGCATGATGATGTGGACTCTCAGCTTACTCAAGGCTTGCAGAGAAGCATACAGTGGTTTTTCCCCATTTTTCTCTCAACGGTGATGCTCTCCCAAGGGCTTGGGAGCAGGAGAGCCCCCACTTGCAAGGAAAGGGCTGGGGTCTGAGCCAGCAGCTGGGAGTCAGCAGAGATAATGGTGACATTTCCCAGCAGAAACATTTCCATCGGTGAGTCCCTTCTTAATGGTAACTGCTGGGTGCCCTGTGCTGCATTGTACTGATGAGCAAACACCTATATGTGAGCAGACTACATCAACAGCATCCATATATGGGAAGATATATGCATGCATAGAAGTTTAACCAGTGGGTTATGTATACACAGAACTGCATGGTATTTGCAACACAAATTTTCCACCTGCCGGGCACAGTGGGTTTTTTTGATTGTCTCTTCAATTTCTGTCTTTCCTCAGTCTGCTTTCCTGCTGATTTACCCCATGTCTACCACCACAAGGCTTATTGCCTGCAGAAATCTGCTGAAGGAGACCCAAGAGGGATCCAAACCTGTCACTGGCTGAACTTTGCAATTAGAGAAGAAGATGCTGGGGAGGGAAGAGGAGGCTCTGACTACAGTGGGGGCTTTGGGGGCAGAACATCCAAAGCAGAAGTAAAAGATAGGATGGCAAATACTACAAATCTCTTCCCTGAGTGGTGGGAATGTGCCATGGAACGTGCCATGCTCTCTTTCTTTCCAACGAAAGGCTTCTTGGCATCCTGATGGTGTGGAAAATATCCCCAGGCTCTTTGTAGGAATAGACTGAGTTACAGTTCTGGTGCTTCTGGTTTTACCATCAGTGCAGTAAGAGAAGCACAGAAACCCTCTCAGCAGATTGGCTGTGATGCTGAGCTGTACTCATCACCTCTTGGATGCTTCAGCACTGCCTTCGCCTATGGAGCCATGAAGCTTCCCCAGAGCATTGAGCCAGGCTCCTGCCTGGAGGACAGGGGACCAGCAGCATGGGTATGGGAGATGCGGGAGTTCAGCATGGCTCCCAGCTGTCCTTGATGGGGACACCCCAAGAATAGCCCTGGGAGACACAAGTTGTGAGACCAGCTCTTCATCTTTGTAGAAGTTTGCGGATCCAGGTGCTGCCTTTGGCTGACACATACATTTTCATTCCTAGACTCAAAGACCACATTTGATGATCTTAAAGGTCTTTTCCAACCTAAATGATCCTGTGATTCAGCAAAGTCTTGATGTCCAGGCAGGAATATTCATGGGCAGGTCCTCACTTTGTGCTGAGAAGAGCGTTCTGGATGCATCCTTGCCCCAGTGAAAGGACTTTTGATACTAAAAAGTTGCCAGAGACTTAAGCAACTGCTGACCTTGCCCAGCTGCTGATGCAGCTTCAAGACAGGGGTCTGTGAAGAGACACAGATGATGTTGAACAGCACCCTTTCCAAAAATCCCTCCAGAAAGCTCTTGCGTCTCACACATTGTGCAAGAAGAGAAATGTTAACGTCTGTGTTGGGGTCAAGATTTGGGAGTAGAAGCTTACCCATCCTTCCTGGAGGCTTCCAGGGGCTCCTGTCAAGGTATTTATTTCAGTATGATGGATAATGAAGGCACTGGAGAGAAGGCAAAAAAAGTTTTGCTCCAAATTCAGTTCTCGGGAGACAAACCTGACACCCAGGGAAGGATGCCGCGTGTGTGACAAGCTCATGGGTGTTTCCAGCTCTTGCTCACAGCATCCTCATCATGATGCTTGTGGGTTTGGCAGGAAATAAATCTCTAGCAATGGGCCAGAAAAGGACCAGTGCCGTGCCTGGCAAGGCTGCCTGGGCGCTGTTACTGGTGGGGTGTGAACAAGCATCACCCGGATGAGCAGAAGTTTGCTGAAGCAAGATGAATTTTCCAAATCTTACATGCAAAATATCTCGAGGGCTAAACTGCAGCCATTTAGGCTCTTCGCTAATTAATTCATTTCATCCAAAGGAGAGGAAATGGAACTGGGTGATGAGTAAAAAGGCTGATGTTAACAGAGGTTCACTGCACTTCAGTTTTAATAGTTTTCTTTTTTCTTTAATGGAGAACAAATTGCTACTGTGATAAAAAAAAAAGGAGAAAAGAAAATCCCTGCAAAAAAAAAGTGACCTTATCCATATAAAAGGATATTCAGAAATAAATTAAGAATTTCTGCAGTGGAATTAAAACATCTGCTATTACACACACAAAGTCTAGATAGTAACATCATTTGCCAGTATCAGGCTGTAACTTGACGTGGGATTTTGCAGTCAAAATATTTAAATGTCTGGCTTTTAATCATACTTTATATCAGGAAACTGAAAGTCCTTATTTTAAATAATTGGTCGACCAGGTATATTTTTCTTTTTATCTGTTTTCCCAAAGTTCATTCTTACTGCTCAAAATGCCCTTTAAAACTTACTGGTTTGGCTCTTGAGATTGTCTGGCCACTGAGTTATGTTTTTTCCTTGCCATAACTTACTCAGCACTTATGTCCACCTATGGAATCTATTTCAGGGCTTCAGATATATTTTTTCCAGATTATTTACATTTCACTTTTTTAATATTAAAAAAATAGCAAATAACATCATTCCAGTCCGCTGGCTGATTGGCTTTGCATTATGCTCTGTTCCAATTAAATCTCACTTTGATGCAGACTGGGATTCAACTGAAATACCCAGAAACTGGATTTTTGTTGCAAAAACAGAAGCGAGGCTGCTGTAAGTGGGACCTGTGCTGCTGTGCAAACAATCAGGACTGGTTCGTGGTGATGAACCCTTGCCTTTGGGCAAAAGGGGCTGTGGGGTTGTAGTCTGTGAGGTGTGGGGAGACCTTATTGCAGCCTTTCAGTACATAACCGTGGCTTATCACAAAGATGGGAAGGGACTTTTAGCAGAACCTCTTGAGACAGGACAAAGGGTGATGATTTTAAGCTAAAAGGGGACATTTAGATTAGATAGGAGGAAGAAATTTTTTACAGTGAGGTGGTGAGACCCTGGCCCAGGTTGGCCAGAGAGGTGGTTGGTGCCCCGTCCCTGGAAACATTCCAGGTGAGGTTGGATGGGCCGTTGAGCAACCTGTTCTAATTGCAGATGTCCTTGCTCACTGCAGGGAGGTGGACTACATGACCTTTAAAAGTCCCTTCCAACCCAAACAAGTCTATGATTCTAAATAACATGCCAGCAACCTTGGTCCTTGTGTCCCAGGGGAGACTGGAGCTGCCACCACTTTAGCATGGTTGGACGTAAGGAGCTAACTAGAGAGAAGATCAATATTATATTATATTCAAGGCACAACTGTGGCCAAGGCGACCTACATAAAAAAAATAATCTGGTGTTGGGTTTAAAAAGAAAAGGAGGGAGGTGGTAAAATGCATCACTGATTTAAAGCTGGAATGTGAGAAAGCTGCACCGTGTGTTAGTGCTGGGTACCTGACAGTTCTTTATGGGCAGGAGGGTGTCAGGTCTCCAGCTCCTCCGGACTATGCCTGTGGATGGACTGAATCAAGAATGGTGGCAGAGGTTTGTCAGGGTGTTTTGCTCTGGCTGTAAGTGATGGAAAGTGTTTCCAATTGCTTACAGGATCTGGCCATTAGGCAGGAGGATGCTGCCACAGGGCTGGAGGAGCAGGATGTTGTACACTTCTTCACCAGCGACTTGCCCCTAGCTGGGGTGTCTCCTCCCTGCTGGCCAATGTTAGTAGCTGGGTCTGCTCACCCCAGTCTCATATGGCCATCAGTTTGGCCATGTCCCTATGGAAGACACTCCTCTTCATAAGAGAGAAGAGAAGGCTTTGCTGAAATGGAAAGAAACTTTGTTAAACTGAAAGAGGAGAGATTTAGATGAAATATTAGAAAGAAATTATTCACTGTGAGGGTGGTAAGGCACTGGAACAGCTTGTCCAGAGAGGTTGTGGATGTTCCATCCCCGGAAGCATTCAAGGTCATGTTGGATGGGGCTTTAAGCAACCTGGTGTAGTGGGAGGTGTCCCTGCCCATGGCAGGGGGGCTGGAACTAGGTGATCTTTAAGGTTCTTTCCAACCCAAATCATTCTATGATTCTATGATGATTTCTCCCCTAATATCTGATGCTGCTGGGCATCCCAGTCTGATTGGGAAGCGCCTGTCCTGTCAAGTGCAACAGATCACACAAAGCAGCCCTTGACAGGAATTACAGTAGAATTTGACACTTTGCTCAGCCAATGCCAAGTAGATGCCCATGGGACCTTGTCCCATGGAAGTGCTGGGTTCATGCACCTCTGAGGATGGGCAGGTGAAGGCAGCGAAAGCAGCCGCTGGCTGGTTGCAGTGCCTGTCACACCAAACTCCCAGCTCAGTTTTATCAACTGTGTGTCCATGCAGAACAAAAGCACTTTTTAACCTGGGGTGCCAAAAATAATCATTTTAAACGTCAAACTTAATCCAGAGGATGACATTAAATGTCCCCCACAGGGGGTAATGTATTTAGGTGCTAAATGACTTCCTGGATGTGGCTGCTTTACAGCTCCAGGGTGCTGTAAGTGAGGAAAAAAATCCAGGGATGACACATCTGTATTCTGTCATGTCAGCTATTTTGGTGCGTTGATGAATGAGCTGTGCTCCCCACGTAATGCTGGGGTGATGCACTGACTACTTGATCTCTGCACCAGGACCTTTGGGCTGAGCTCATGGGGCAGAGCAGAAAGCTGCATCCATCTATGGCAATGCCCTGGGAGGTGTCATCACCTGAGCATCACCTTCACTATCCCTGTAACCTTCATAAAGTCAGCAATGAAGCATCAGTGGAGTCTCTGGGGGACCTGGTGGTGACCCTGCTGCTGCATGGATAGAGGCTGGCTCATGCATGGAGACTACGTCTTCTTAGTGGCACAGAGGTTGCAGTGCTTTTAACTTTTCCAGATGGTTTGACAAAATAATAACTCGGGGGTGTGCAGGGGTGATTTTGCACATCTAGCTCTAAGTCAAAGGTGACTTTTATAATTTATAATTGAATTTGTCTTCTGTGGGAAAAAAAAAAAAGCCACAAAAATAACCCAAGTCCACCCTTATTTGCAGCAAAGGAGGGGAGAGGGCAGTGAGTTGTTCAAGGGTCAATAGCAGTGGATGAGCTGGTGAGAACATGCTAGAGAAGACACTCCTCTAAAACTGAAACGGAAGAGCGTGGTTTAACAGCATTAAAAATAAAAGGCTAATAAAGGGATTTGGCTACATGCAAGCTGTACAGCATCTATTAAAAATGAGCATTTAATTGGATATTTGGTTTGCAGTCAGCCTGCTGGGCTTAAAAATACATGTTACTGCCCTGAAACTTGGAAACGATCACACCTGGGTGTAGAAAGGAGATGTGGAAACACTAAATCAGAAGATACACTTTTCTTTTTTTTGGATGGCAGAGTATAGTCTTGAGGAGACAGGAAACAAGAATAACATCTTATTATTTCAACTTTACCTAATAACAAAGCAAAGTGCTCTGAGCCATGTTAGGGCTTGCAGTGCTGGGTCACATCCACAGGCCCATGATGGCTCAGACCGCTTAAAGTGTAGATCAAATCTGAAAATGTGCCATGGTCCAGAGAGGGCTTTAAGTCTGTGTGGTTTGGGAGGTTCTATGGGTCAACCCATAGAATTAAGGGGCAGGCTGGCATGTGTGATACTGTTTGGGTGTCTATTACAGGCCACCTGATCAGGATGAGGAAGCTGATGAGGCCTTCTCCAGGCAGCTGATGGCAGCCTTGCAATCACAGGCCCTGGTTCTCATGGGGGATTTTAACTACCCAGATATTTGCTGGAAGGCCTACATGGCCATCTATTCGCAGTCCAGGAGGTTCCTCCAGCGTATCAATGATAACTTCTTGATGCAAATGATGGATGAGACAACTAGGGGAGGAGCACTGCTGGATCTTATACTCAGTAACAAGCAGGGTCTGGCTGAAGCGGTGAAGGTTGAGGGCAGCCTTGGCTGCAGCGACCATGAGATGGTGGAGCTGAGGATCTTGTGCGGTAGGAACAGAATACCCAGCAGGATCACAACCCTGGACTTCAGCAGGGCCGACTTTGACCTTTTCAAGCAATTGCTAGAGGAAATTCCATGGTACAGGGTACTAGAAGGTAAAGAGGCCCAAGATAGTTGGCTTATATTCAAGGACCCCTTTTTCCAGGTTCAAAATCAGAGCATCCTGGCAGGTAGAAAATCAAGAAAGGGAGCCAGGAGACCCACATGGTTAAACAGAGAACCGCTGGGCAAACTCAAGTGGAAGAAGGGAGTCTTTAGATCATGGAAGGAGGGGATGTCCACTTGGGATGAATTATAAGGCTGTTGTCAGAGGATGTAGGGAGGCAACTAGGAAAGCTAAGGCCTCCCTGGAGTTAAACCTTGCAAGGGAGGTCAAGGACAACAGAAAGGGCTTCTTCAAGTACATTGCAGACAAAACTAACACTAGGGGCAATGTCAGCCCACTGATGAATGAGGCGGGTGCCCTGGTGACAGAGGATACAGAGAAGGTGAAGTTACTGAATGCCCTCTTTCCTCTGTCTACACTACTGGAGACTGTCCTGAGGAGTCCCAGACCACTGAGGACCCAGAGTAAGTCAGGATAGAGGAGGAGACTTCCCTGGTTGATGGGTTAGGGATCAGCTGAGCAATCTGGATGTACATAAGTCCACAGGCCCTGATGGAATTTACCCGCAAGTGCTGAGGGAGCTGGCAGAAGTCATTGCTAGGCTCCATCATCTTTAGTAAGTCATGGAAAACAGGAGAAGTGCCTGAGGACAGGAAGAAAGCAAATGTCACTCCAGTCTTCAAAAAGGGCAAGAAGGAGGACCCGGGTAACTACAGACTAGTCAGCCTCACCTCCATCCCTGGAAAGGTGATGGAACAACTTATCCTTGTCGCTGTCTCTAGACATGTCAAGGACAAGGGGGTCATCAGGAGCAGTCAACATAGTTTTACCAAGGGAAAGTCATGTTTGACCAACCTGATAGCTTTCTATGAAGAAATAACCAGGTGGATAGATTATGGTAGTGCAGTGGATGTGGTTTATCTTGATTTCAGTAAAGCATTTGACACTGTCTCCCACAGCATCCTTCTGGCTAAACTGAGGAAGTGTGGTCTGGATGATTGGTAGTGAGATTGGGAACTGGTTGAAGGAAAGAAGTTAGACAGTTAGGCCTGTATCTAGTGGAGTCCCTCAGGGGTCGGTACTGGGGCCAGTACTATTCAATAAATTCATCAGTGACCTGGATGAGGGAACAGAGTGCACTGTCAGCAAGTTTGCTGATGATACAAAATTGGAAGGAGTGGCTGACAGACCAGCAGGCTGTGCTGCTATCCAGAGAGACCCGGACAGGCTGGAGAGTTGGGCAGGGAGAAATTGAATGAAATACAACAAGGGCAAGAGTAGAGTCTTGCACCTGGGAAAGAATAACCCCAGGTACCAGTATAGGCTGGGGATTGACTTGTTAGAGAGTAGCATAAGGGAAAAGGGACCTGAGGGTCCTGGTGGACAGCAGGGTGACCATGAGCCAGCAATGTGCCCTTGGGGCCAGGAAGGCCAATGGCATCCTGGGGCATATCAGAAGGGATGTGTTTAGTAGGTCAAGAGAGCATCTCCTCCCCCTTTGCCCTGGGGAGACCACATCTGGAATATTGTGTCCAGTTCTGGGCCCCTCAGCTCAAGAAGGACAGGGAACTTCTTGAGAGAGTCCAGCACAGAGCCACAAAGATGATTAAGAGAGTGGAACAACTCCCTTATAATGAAAGGCTGAGGGAGCTGGGTCTCTTTAGCTTGGAGAAGAGGAGACTGAGGGGTGACCTCATTATTGTTTATAAATATGTAAAAGGTGAGTGTCAGGAGGATGGAGCCAGGCTCTTCTCTGTTATGTCCAATGACAGGACAAGGGGCAACGGTTGCAAGCTGGAGCATAGGAGGTTCCGCAGGAAGATAAGGAAAAACTTAAGGGTGACAGACACTGGGACAGGCTGCCCAGGGAGGTTGTGGAGTCTCCTTCTCTGGAGACATTTAAAACCTGCCTGGATGCATTACTATGCCACCTGGTCTAGGTGATCCTGCTCTGGCAGGGGAGTTGAACTAGATGATCTTTTGAGGTCCCTTCCAACCTTTAACATTCTGTAATTCTGTGATTCTGTGATTATTAGAGCCTGATAATCTGCACAAAGACGCTCTTCTGACAAAAATATAGAGATAAAATCTTAAGAGTGAATTGCTTGTGAGCTCCACTGCCATAACAAACCCTGAGCCCTTACTCTGGTGCTCACAGAGGCGCTCATGGGAAAAGTACAGTCTGGGAATTTTCTGCAGAAGAGGGTTCTCAACTGACACTATGGAAACAAAATTTTAGTGCTATTTTATGGACAGAACATTTGTTCTGAAGAACGGTGACATTGAAAGAAGGGCTCTCGTTTGCCTGACCATCCTTGAGATGACAGACCTATGGACACTGTTCGTAAGAGAAACTTGAAGCAAAGTGATTTTGGAACTAGTCAGCAGTAAATGTCATCAAGAATTGGTACGGTGGAGAAGGGACGCTGTGCAGTAGACAGCCTAGGTTTTGGAAGTGAACCTAAGCAGCGGAAATACTGCCAATCCCACTAATTAATTAAAGTCTGCATCCAGCAAAACCCAGGACATCATAATGGAGCTGGCTGGGCCTGCAGAATTGTAGGCAGTGATAGAAACATTTGCACAACCATGTAACTACAAGGGGCACTACAAGCATGAAGTGCTTGAAGCCCAACACAACGTAGCAGGCTGCTATTACACGGCCGTGTAGGTGTGTGGTGGAGCTCACACTTGTCTTGAGCCAAACCAGCTTGTGCCCATGTTCATTTTATGTAGATTTAATAGATGGGGAGGATGGGCTCCTGGTAGTACAGGTACCTGACACTGATTTGCTCCATGGCTGAGCATTTGGGCAGGTCTTGCCACTCCATGGGAAGAGCAAAAAACCCATTTCAGGGTGGAGAGTTGGCAAGGGGATGTCTCTGCTTCTAGGAGAGCAGCAGGGAGTGAGGGACTGAGCCCTGGCTGGGACACTGGAGGATGAAATTCCCATGCCACAAGGTTGCTGGGTGATCCACTAACAAATTAATTTCATCAGTTTTGTTTTCCCCTTTTCAAGAGGGGAAGAGGCTCTGTTGAAATGCACATGGTCACCTGCCAACGACAGCCACTGGGGCAGGGGCAGCTGGTTTTCCTAAGTGGAAGTGCAGTGTCAGAAGACTAAAAGGTTTTTCTCTGCAGAGTCTTCCTTGCGGATATATTGAAGTGTCCAATGAACAAACTGAGCACAGACATTTATTTATTTATTTGTTTGTTTTATTTTTTTTTCCTAAAGCAGCTCAGCACAGAGAGCATGAGGTGCAGAAAGCAGCACCTCCAGCCCCACACCCTCCATACCACTCTTCCTCCTCTGAAAGGAGCTAAAAGGAACAGATAAGACCTGGGCACAGCAGAGCCCCTGATAATTTCTCCAAGTCCCTTTGCCCACCTGACTCCACTCTATGAATCATTTAGCATGAAGAAAGCAATTTTGTGGGGACTTTGATACTGAAAGCAGCGAGGAGGGTAATTGGAGCCTGGAAGGCACAGCAGCTATCGAGCAATCTCAGCCCTCACAGATCTCTGATGTGTGGTGAAACTCAAAGGGGAGTTACAATTACTACCTGTTGCTCTGCATGATGATTTATCTTGTAGCCACATGAAAGCAAAACCTCTCTGATCTGTTTTCCCCGCATCCCTCCCCCGTACCTGATCAGGATGTGTCATATCTCAGATTAAAGGGACTTTCTTTTCAAATGCTGCGAGGAAGACCTGTGTGTGATGTTCAATTATTCTGCCCTTTAAAATAGTATCTCTGATGAGAAGAGAGTTGTTGCAGTGCTGGTGTCATGAGAAATTGGATGCTGAACTGGAAACTTAGAGCATCCAATAAAGGACCACAAAGCAAACAGTTTAAGGGATCTTTTTTAACTTCCTTTCAAGGAGTGGATGATGGTTCAGTAGCTGAGGACTGATCCGGGATGCAGGAGATGAGGCTTCGGTTCTTTTTGTTGCTACAGATGCAACAGGAAAATTAGAGGTTCAGTCAGGAAAAACAAATTCAGTAGCTTGGGTGGTGGCTTGATTTGCAGTAAAGCCCTGGGAGGAACCACCCAGGGCGGGTACTATCCGTGCAACAGCTCAATGACCAAAGGCACCTGCCCAAGAAGCAGCACTGTGCAGGCAGTGTGAGCGAGTAGAAGCTGCCATCAGGACCCTTTCACTGGAAGGGCTCCCTGGAGTTTCAGTGGGAGCTGCTCAGGTCACAGGGGAGGAGGCTGCCCCACAGTGTACTGTCTTTGGGGTGCCAGGGTGTGGGAACTATCACATGAGATCAGAGCCTTCCCCCATCCCCTCCTGGTCCACACAGGCCAGTGTATGCCCCGATTAATGACTGGCACTTCAAGGTGAGATCTGGGAAGCCCTGGTGGATGAAATGAGCCAAATGGGACCTTCTGCCTTAGTCTAGGATTGGTTTTATTTCAGTTCGGACGACTCCTCAAAATGCTGACACCCGAATTGCTGCTTGGGAGCAGGCAGCAGTCTCCACTCCATGTCATTACAGAGCCATAATAACATGAATCCTCTGGAAATAGCCAAGAGGTTCTAAACTTGACATTTTCACTTCTTTTCTTAAAATATAATAGCACATCACAGGTGTAGGCTGCATGAGAAACCCTCCTAGCAAGCGGCAGTTCCACCGATGGGGAGGATCATGCTTGTGATGTCTCTTTGTCTGATGCTCCCCTCCAACTCCTCTCTATTAACAGAGGCTTTTCAAGGGAAAAAGAGAGGTTGTATATAACCCAAACTCCCACCGCTTCAGGGCAAGCGAGACCCTTTCTTTTCTCAGCAGGGCATTGGAAGTACAAGTCACAGACTTGCCAGGTTTCACATACGGGGCAGATCTGCTTCTTGCTTCTCCACATGGCTCATTGGACATCCCCTTCTCTGCTGCAGATGAGGCTGCTCTGGGATCCACTGCGGTGTCGAGGCAGTGGGGTGGTAGTGGCCACAGGACCCCTTCATGAAACAGCTTGGGGTGGTGACATGGTATCCCCCAGGGATCATCACAGGGAGGGAGAAAATGGAGTTGTCTTGGCTGAATGCAGGTGAAAACCACCTAGATCCAGGTGGGTAAATTGATGGATAAATCCACCAAACTCAGTAAATAAATTGAATCTCAGTTCACTCAGCTGCACCATTCAGTTGTAGCCCAGTAGCTGCCATCCATTTTGGATGTGGACCTGGGAACCTTTGGTGTTCTTGAGGCCATGAGTGGTGGATCCTGGCTGCTCATGTTTCAGGGCACAGAAAACACCCTGGTCCTGAACATAGATCAGAAAGTGCTGCTGAGGAGATGGGAGCAGCTTGTTTCAATCAGTGATTCTCTGTTGCTGACCTGGAGAGGCTCTCATTTAGGATGGGGACACTGCAGCAGGATGTCACCAAATGCTGTGCTGGCTCTGGGCAATGACAGACCCCTGTTCACACTGTTCTTGCAGCAAATCTGTCCATTTGTGGTGGCTCTTGGTGAGGCTGGAGCCTGAATCATTATTTTAAAGGTTTATTTAAAAGCAGAGTCCTTAAAAAAACCCTATAATGTCTTCAAGTGCAGTGACTGCTTGATACAGACCAAAAGAGGCTTAGAATTGCCCATGAAGAACATGATGTCCACCAGTAGCTTTAGAGTCTGTAGATCAAATGCTGCTGTGACCTACTCTGCTCTGACAGCTGAACATTCTCCTGAGAGCATGTGTGTTAATGTTTAAAAAAACCAGTAGTATGGTTGTGCCTTCTCTTAAAGCAACTGGATTTTTGTCTTGGCTTTGACAGACGTAAGGTATTTTCTGCCCAAAACTCCTTGCACAAAGTGTGTAGTCAATGAGGTGCCACATGGGTGGTAGGCATGATGCACAGGACAGAACTGGTCTCTTGTAGTGGCCTGAGCCTGAGACAGGGCTGTGTGCTGCCTGCAGTCTGAGTTGGACAAAGGGGCTTATCTTCACAGCAGCCCTGGGCTCTCCTCTGTAATTCCTAAGTGCTGGGCTGTCACTGGTGTCCCCTCTGATTCCCCTGAGCATCACAGCTTCAGCTGGGAGAGATGCTGATGACAACTGAGGCAGAAGCAGGTATGGATGTCCCTCCTCCCCTGCCCATTCCCTCCCAAGAGAGGGTTCACAGCCATGGCAGTGCATATATATATTTTTCACATACCCTCAGGTGGTTTTCATGTCTGGGCATGAAAACTCAAACGGACACCAGCTGAGGATTACTTTGGTACCCTCCAGCACACATGTCCAGTTGCATCGTGGACCCAGTCCCAGAGGCACCATCCCATAGAAAAAAAAAAACCCAAAGTTCACCATAAGCAAGACTTCTCAGTACCTTCTCACCTTATTAACCATCACAGCTTTATCAGCTGAGCCAAATCACACTAGCAAAGATTCAGGTGGGTATTATTGTCCCAACTGCTTTATGGGCTGATTGTTCTACCTTCACACCAGCAAGCCCATGACCCTCTGAGTCTTCTATTTACTTTCAGCTGGGCTCTTTGTGCAGGAAGAAGGTGCCTGTGGTGGGTTAGAAGGGCACAGATTGGTCCATATACTATCACGTGTCTTTTCTGCCATAGATGGGTTCATGGAAACCCATAGAAAAGTCTTCCTATGGAAAAGTGTCCCTGTGGAAAAGCCTCCACAGTGCTTGGTGAAGCAAGAGGATGCTTAAAGAAGCATGTGACTGGCTAATACTGCCAGTGTGTGTTCCTTCATAAAGAGGAGTTATAGCTGAACTCTTAGTTTCCAGACAAAATAAAGGGGGATTTTTATTAAGTCCCTTCTGTAAGCCTGCAGTAAGCTCTTCACAAACCAACTTCTTATCTCAAGCCTGGCAAAGAATAAATACAGCTCTGTTCCATCTCAGTTACAGGGAAGGGGTGATGGGAGCTGTGCCCTGAGAGAAGCACTGGCCTAGAGGTGATTGCCACACCTTGGATGAAGGATGGGCTGTAACCAGGGCTTGCCATTCTAATCAAAGTATAAATGCTGCGTCACAGAAGCCTTGCTGTTGGCAGACAGCCTGGAGGTGCTCCAGGCCATGGGGTGTGCATATGAACCCTACGGTCCTCTGGATCTGCACAGAGTGTCACGGCACTGCCCTGCCCAGCGGGGCGAAGGAGGCTGCAGTGCCCAGCTCGGGCAATGAGCACATGTGAGCAAGTGATGGTCGTGCCTTGAGTGACACTGAAGCTCTGTTGATAAACTCAGGAGAGGATCATCTTTTACTTTTATTTTGTGCTTGCACTCACTTCTGTTGAGAGTTCAAGCTCTTCTAGCAAACCCAAGAGATGTCTCTGGGAAGACACTGAAGCCATTTGAAGTTCTCAGGGCTGCAGGAGCTGCTGCTCTCAGAAGCCTGCCAAGCATCAGGAGAGTCACCGTAGTACTCTGAGCAGCAGTGAAGCTGGTAAGTAGCAATATCTCATGACTTTGTTCAGCTGTATCTATGAAACATCTTTGTGCCAAAGAGGATCCACACAGCTTTCCATAAATTTCAGGGAATTTTTGGGCAGGATCTAGAGGATCTACGGGAGAAATATTGAAGGCAGCATATCCTGGTTTGAGGGAGAACAGAACTAATTCTGTTCAGTGATTTTACTTTTCAGCTCAGTTCTTCTAACTCACTGCACTGTCTGAAGTCAGCAGCTGTTTTCACAGGCAGTGGCTGCTCCCAGCAGTGATAACACCTCATGTTTAGAGTTACTACCAAGGGCTGGGGTACAGACCAAGGCCACTGCTGGATCTTGTGCACCACACTGGGGGTGCAGAAAGGAAAAGGCAGCACCTGCAGGGAGGAGCAGCCAGGACAGGTGACCCCAAACTGACCAATGAGGGATTCCAGCACATAGACATCATATTTGGTATAAAGTTGAGGGATCAGGAGGGTCTCATCCCTCTCTTTGCCCTCTTTGCTTGCTTTGCCAGCTTTGCTTGGCTTGGCTCTGGTCCTCTTCTGGTTTCTTCCTCAGAGCATCTGAGGAGGACTCTGTCTGTTCTGCCTTTGATCCTGATCTGTGTGTTCCTGAACCCAGTACCAGAATCCAGCTCCTGAACACAGTTGCCATCTGCTGCTGGGCCCAGTCTGGGACTCTCCCAGTGCCTGCTCAGCATTAGTGGTGATGGTGACATAATTACCATCCAGGAGGTTGGGTTTGATACTGGGTTTGTATATATTTGCATATATTCCATTTTTATTATTATTATTGTTTTCATTTTCATTAAAGCTGTTCTAGTTTCCTTTTCTAATCACTGAGTCTCTCTCCCTTATTCCCTTTCTCTTCTTCTCTGGGGAGGGAGGGGGGTTAACAAAGTGTCTGTTAGAGGTCTAAGGGTCTGCCCTGACCCTAAACTGTAACACAGCAGTTGTTGGGCTATGAAAGGACTTTCTGGTCCTTACTAGTAGTAACCAAATTTTTAAAGGTTAAGTTTTCCCTCTTGCTTTTAACTTTGTTTTCAGTAGGGCTGAGAATTTTGCACTAGGCACACACAAACTTGAAAGTAATGAACAACGAAAAGAGTCATAACACGTGAGAGGGCAGGAAGCTGTTGGTCTCAGCTCCTTCCATATTTCCTCAAAGCCCATGGCCGCCACCCCTCAGGCTGCAGGCACTGCCCTGCAGGGAAAGGAATGATTCTCTGAACGCGCAGGCTGGTTCCCAGTCTGAGGGGTTATTGGTGGTAGCTGGCGACACGGTCCTGGGGTAGCTGTGGCATGGCAGCACTGGTAAATGGTACAGCTGGCACTCCATCAATGAACCTGCAGCTCCACATCAGAAATGAATATCCTCCTCCAAAGCTGTCAAGCTCCACGCACGCGTGTGCTGGCTCGGTGATTTAATAAAATAGCTGGCTTAACTGGGTGCATTTAGGGGATGATCCAAAGCCTGTTTGGATCAGTGTAACCCCCGCTCTCGCATGCACACGAATCATCTCTGTTGGCACTTCCAAGTGGCCGTTGGCTCAAACGTTTATGACCAGCAGTAAGAGGAAGGTCACCTATAAATCTCTGTAGCTGGGTGCAGCACTGAGTTAATGCCCTTTAAATCTGAATGTCTCATGTGTGAGGCCCAGGGGCTCCTCAGTGATTAAGGTGCTATTTCTGTTAAACATTAAAAGCTGCTCTGCCTGAAGATTTTACCTGAGCTGCACTCTGAAGAACAGTCCCAGGTGACAAAATTCTGTTTCACTTGGTGTAAGTAGGCTCTGCATCATTGGCCATCCTCTTGCCAGGACAGACTGAGAGAGTTGGGGTTGTTCAGTCTGAAGAAGAGAAGGCTCTGGGGAGACCTTATTGTGGCCTTCCACTATCTGAAGGGGGCTACAAGAAAGCTGGGGAGGGACTGGTTAGGCTGTTGGGCAGTGATAGGACTGGAGGGAAATGGATTAAAACTAGAGATAGGTCGATTCAGGTCAGACATTAGGAAGAATTTCTTCCCCATGAGGGTGGTGAGACACTGGCACAGGTT
>WTSP01024842.1:0-19391 GCA_025331215.1 Actenoides lindsayi | reverse complement strand
AAGTGTTTAAGCCCAGGCTGGATGGGGCTCTGAGCAACCTGCTCTAGTGGGAAGTGTCCCTGCCCATGGCAGGGGGATTGGAACAAGATGATCTTTAAGGTCCCTTCCAACCCTGACAATTCCATGATTCTATGCTCCTGGTGCTGGAAGTACTTGCTGGAGGGTCCCCCATAGCAGCTCTGCTCACTGTGCGCCCTGATTCAGGGCATGAGGAACACTAGTGAAGCACTAGTTCTGTTTTGCACAGAGCTCACTCAACGTGTGTTTTCCACAGAGACTAGAAACATTTGGTTTGTCTCTCTAGAGAAGCAGCTACACACTTTTTCTCTAAATGGGGTTTCATAATACTAATGGTTAGTGGGCTCTGCAGATTTATTTTTATTTTTTTTTCTGGACAGTTGCTGAATACACCTAGAGAGGAAACTGTGGGGAGGTGGACCTTTGATCAGTACTTCTAAAGAAAATGCTGAGCTGAAATCAAAACGTCTCAAGCAAACACTTTCACTCCAGCTCCTCTAATTCTCATCACACAGTTCTCAAAGGTTACCCTGTCTGCTTGGTGATTAACAACTCCTCTCTGTAATTGCCTTGGATGGAGACGGTCGGAGCTCCTACTGTGGGAATTATTGCTTTAGTACTTTCCTTGATTTATGAATGGAGATGGGTATGAGAAGAAGTCCAAACCTGCTCTCTCGGACCGCAGCTGCCTCACAGGGCTGGCTGTGTAGCTGCCACAGTCTCACTCTGGGCATAGTGAGAGGCTGCTGTATCCTTGTCCTCAGAGTCTCTGCTCTCTCTGTGTCAGACAAATTGTGTCTCCCTGTGACAGAGACACAGCTTAAGGTGAGGGCCTGGGAAGCTGCCAGAGAGGTGGCAGTGATGGCCTCAGCATACTTGCCCATGACAAGAGCTGTTGGGTTGTTCAGCCTGGAGAAAAGGAGGCACGGGGGAGATCTTCTTGCTCTCAACGGCTCCTTGACAGAAGGTTGTAGCCAGGTGGAGTCAGTCTCTTCTCCCAAGTAACAAGCAATAGGACAAGAGGAAATGTTCTCAGGTTGCGCCAAGGGAGGTTTAGGTTGGACATGAAGAAAAATTTCTTCCCTAAAAGGGCTGTCAAGGGCTGGCCCAGGCTGCCCAGGGCAGTGGTGGAGTCCCCATCCCTGCAGGGATTTAAAAGATGTGCAGATGTGGTGCTGAGGGATGTGGCTTAGTGGTGGAGTTGGCAGTGTTAACAGCTGGGCCTGGTGGTCTTAAAAGTCTTTTCCAACCTAAACACTTCTGTAACTCTATAATGAGCTATTTGAAGCAGCTATATGTGACAGTTCTTGCCTGCCCTCGCTGCATCCACCAGCACTGGCTTCAGAGCATCTGGGGGTGGCATTACTTTTTGTTGAGGAGGCAGCTTTTCAAACAGGGCTCTCACCAAGTGTTCCCCTGGCTGATATCTTAAACTAGCGCTCCTCTGTTTTCATGTGCGTGTTCTTGCTTTCTCCAGTTTTGCAGGTCCTGGGTGGTAACGAGTCTCCCCACCCTTGTATGAATTCCTGAGAACTGCAGTTTGTCCACCTTTCTCTGGGGTAAGGGAGCCAGCACGTGCCAGGGCTACACAACCCAGGAGGGCTCTGGGAGGACAAGGTGATCTTATGAATGGTCACCAGTATCTCAGTACCTTTTGGAAGCATGGCTTGTGCTTTCCACTTAAAAACACTTCTGACTCTCTGGGATAATGTGACCTTGAACAGAAAGAAGAGAGGATTATATTTTTCAGAGTAACTTATGGAAAAAAAATCAGTTCATCCAGGGCTGTGAATGGTTGGGCTGGCAGGGGCACCAGGGTGCTGATGTACCAGCACATTCGTCAGTGTTAAGCTTTCACCAGAGTGACAGAAGCAAACTGGTCCTTGGCTGTGAGGGCAGTTAAATTAGTTGAACTGTATTTTGAGGTTGGCTTGAAGTCACTGTTGTGATCGGAGGTGTGCTGGGAGCAGGGTCCTCCTCATAGGGCTGAGACAGGCCATGTGTTTGGGTCCCTGTGATGGAGAAAGGAGGCTGCAAAGAATGACAAGTTGTTGAGTGAACGTGTTGTGACTTCAAATCACCACTGCAGAGCCTAAACTGGATTATCATAGTAAGACAGTGCAGGCAGCAGTTTTTTATGCAGGATAGTTTTCTGTAAGCTGCAATAGTATTCTTCATGCTTTTTTTTTTTGTTTTTCCTTTAGCATGACTGGAGATGCAGACTTCTCTTGTGCTGGGATTTTACCATAATAACTTCACCAAGTTTGCAGCATTACCCGGGATTACTTCAGGTTAGATAAAAGGAGAGTTGGCTGCAGTGCTACCAGCACATTTCCATTAAGTGGCCCTAGGTCTCCAGTCAATTCATAATGGAAAGTAATGTCATTATCCACATTTTATAGGCAGAGAAATTAAGTCACATTTTGGTGAAAATCTTGTCAAAGGTGGAAATAGGCCGGTGGTTTAGCTACAGCACTGCAAGGGTTAATATGTCCATAAAGATCATCAGAATGACAGCCTAGTGTGAAGTAGTATTTCTGTACTGAAATCCAAGGATCCATAGCAGTTAAAATCAGTCAAAGAGCAGCTTTATTCGTATAGCAACTGGAACAGACGTAAAATTACAAACAGGTTTTTAGAAACATTGTCCAGGGATGGTTACACGCTGTGATGATTGACGGACTGAATTCTTAATACTCCCTTTGGGTTTACTATAAGCTGCTCACACTTATTATAGATCTACTATATTTAATTTCGTTACCAAGTTAATTGTATTTTCCCTAAGAGCTCCAGCAGCCTGCTGTGTATTACTGTGTCTTTGCCAACGGACTGCTCCACTTATTGGCTAATAACTGACTGTAAGAATTTTCTTTATAAATTCAGTCTCCTTAAATGTTTCTGATAACGTGGTCTGCATGAGTATTCTTCTGGCTTCTCTTTCGGTTTGCCTTACTCCGAGCGCTGCAACATTTTTAATTACTTAGAGGTTTAGTGCCCCTTTGTCATATTTACTATCACTATCTGAACTGTAAATATAAAAATTACTAGTTTGTGAAAGCCAATATAATTGCTCCCAAACCTCCCTCAGCGCAAACAAATCTTGAAACAAAGGCTTAGAAAGATTGGTTTTATCGAGCTGCACCGTGTAGCTGGGGGAATAAGCGAGACAATTTTTTTATTTTTTTTTTTAATTTCTATTTTTAGACCTCTATTAGACTTTCAGTGAAGTTTTGGTTTGGTTTTTTTTTGTTGGGGTTTTTTATTTGACATTTCAGAGCATCTGAGTGTATTATTCACAAGTTCAGTGTAGGATTTATTCTGCAAACAACAAAGAGTATGTATGCCGTGACTAGTTTGATGTGATGAAGATGTACCCACAGCACTCCCTGGCACAGCCAAGAGTGCACAACTGGTGGGCAGGAAGAGAGGTTTGGGGTCGCAGTTGAGGTGTCCAGCCTGATGTCTTAAGTACCTCATTCAACTACGACTGATGTTTTTAGTCTGTTTTCTTCTGCTAATAGAAATTTTGA
The DNA here is from genome assembly GCA_025331215.1 of Actenoides lindsayi. NCBI lineage: Eukaryota > Metazoa > Chordata > Aves > Coraciiformes > Alcedinidae > Actenoides > Actenoides lindsayi. Next base: position 15,843 of record WTSP01024842.1, on the reverse strand, counting down.
TGCTGATTGCAGCGAGACTCACAAACTCCCTCCATGCACTTGGCTGCAGTATAGCTCTTTCCTTACTTATTAGTTATGTTTTCCATCATCCCCCAAACAGTGCTGGGATGTTTTCTTCCAGTTATACACTACATTCTTTAACTCTGCACAGACAGTTTCTGTGGTGATTTTCATTTGGCAGAGTCCCTGTTGGAAAATATATTCCCTTTATATGGAATTACTCTTCCCTTCTTTTAAAGCAGTATCATAGACTCATAGATCACCAGGCTGGAAGGAACCTCAAGGATCACCTGGTCTGCCCTTTCTTGACAAAAGCACCATCTAGACAAGATGACCCAGCACTCTGTCCAGACGAATCTTAAGTGTCCAATGTTGGGGACACCACTACTTCCCTGGGGAGATTATACCAGTGGCTGATTGTTCTCGTTATGAAAGTTTTTCCTCTTGCGTCCAATTAGAATCTCCCTAGGAGCAACCTGTAGCAAGTAGTTGTCACTTTTCTGTCTATTCACAAACAATTTCTAGATAAAATCTTTTAGTTCAGTTCAGAAACACCCCAAAGTTGGAGTCCTATGAACATTTATGAATTTGTACAGAAATGCTCCAAGAGAAAAGGCTGGCCAAGGGTCATATCACTGTCCTGGTGGTCAGGATGCTCTGCTTTGGAGATGGGAGATGGAAGTGTAAGTCCCCATACCACATCAGGGAGAGGATTCCCATGTCCAAGCCCAATAAACTAGCCTGTTGCCTACTCTTGGTATGGAGTTTATTCTCTGGTGGGAGCAACAGATTAATCCCAGGCAGGGAGAAGTCATGTCCTAATATCCTACATGGACATATCTTTGACCAGTTGCTTAATTCCTTTAATTCAATCTGGTTTTTTCTCTTTTCCCTCTGACTGGTGGAGGTCCTTTGATTTGTTCATACATGAAGCATACTGCAGAGGCATTAAGTGAAGCTTGCTCAGATCATGGATGCAGCCATATGATGCTGGGCTAATTAGAGCGGGCAGAGCACTGAACTAACGTGTCTGTCCTGCTTCTGAGACCCAAGCTCACTCAGTCTCTGCACAGCCTCACACTGTATGTCTGGTTTCTGAGCATCTCATCTCTCAACATCAGCTCTCCCTGTGTGCTGTGTAATGACCCTTGGAGATCTGCACTATAAAGAGGATTTTGTGTTGTGGAAGCGTGGCTAGGAGTGAGATACTGATGAATTTTTCAGGATCCAGCCCCTGACACTCAGTCCAGGGAGCTTCTGGAGCAGAGGTAAAACTCACTGGCTGGTTGTAACAAAGAAAACTATCTGGATATCTCTCAGCTCTCTGGTTGCCATTTTCTGGCATGATCCTGTGATCATCTCTCTACTTGTCACACCATCTTTCATGTAAGAAGCACAGCCTCACATCTGTGCCTTGCTGCCCACGTATCACCCAGCGCAGACAAAGCAGAGAGCAGCTTCTGCTTGCAGCGTGACAAGGAGACTTTGATCCCTCAGACAAAATCAGGATGAAAATGGAGCTCAAAGGCTCCTCCTCCTCCCCTTACACAGAGGTACTGTCTTCACCAGGGCTGTGGCTGTCTGGTAGTTGAGGCTGCTGTGCCTTCTGCTGCTGGATTTGATCACCTTATGCCACCATTCATCTACTGCTCACGAGGCACATACTGTGGTCAGCAGACTGGAACTGACAGCCTTTGGCTGCTGGTGTTATCGCTGCTTCGTGGATTGGCTGCTGGGAGCCTCGGAGGTGACTGGCACAAGCAAATTTCTTCTTGGGCAATATGAAGTGTCACCTAGACAAGGATCCTCTCTGGAGCTGGCCTGGAGATCCAGTGGTCTCTCCTGCCTTTGCATACCCTGGTCACGTAGCATCACCCTTTGCTGTCCAGGCTGCTGGAGTAGGTAGCTTATTCCTTATAGAGCTGAAATGAAAACTTTTATTGACTATAAATTATTCTCTGCCCGTGCTGCTGGCAATCTCTGCCTTCTAACAGCCCAAACTAAACACTTCTGAATGTAGTGAGGTGGAGTCTCCCCCTTGCTTTATTGTCATGTCAAGCTATGAGTGAGGGGTTCACAAATGATGGGATAGCTCTTGAAGAGGCTCTGGATAAAAAGCATGGGGTGTATTTATAGAGGAAATGTGGATTTTTTTTAAAAAAATTTATTGTTTTTTACAGGTAGCTAGCAGTGATGCTTTGTACTTGTAATGCTCATAACACATTGAGGATGGGGCTGGAGGGAGTATTTGCCTATAAAGGAAGCTAATTAACCTCCTGTGTGCCATGCTTCAGACCATTTAAAAGGATCTGCAGACCTACAAGTTACTTAGAAAAGAGAATAAACTTTTAAGGCAGCTTATAAACTGAGGATTTATATAAAGATTTTTATTTTTTTTTCTTCCCCCCCCTTGTGAGACTAACTGTCTATCTGGACTTGTCACTTTGGTGTTCTCCATCAGGAGACATCTCAGGGAGACAGGGTATCATCCTAAGAACATGTGGAAATGGCTGGAGGAAGTTTTCTGGCCTCTGTTATGCACAATAAATGCATCTTTGTTTTACAGCTGAGGATGCCTGAGGCAAGAGGAATTGAAATTTGGGCTAAAATCACACTGGCAGCCAGACGTTTCCCCTGAGTCACAAGTCAGGGAAAGCATTGTGTTGCTTTCAGAGATTTTGTTTGGAGAGGTTTTTTTTGTTTAATCTTCCTCCAAGTGCCTATTAGGATACAATCCTACCAGCCAGGCATCTATTGAGGATGTCATCAAGGCTCCTTCTCCTCGGGGTGGTAAAAATGCAGAACAAATACAAATGGTAAATAAAGGATCTTTAGATACTAATGAGGTGGTAAAACGTTAGACATTCAAAGGTAGTAAATAGGGTTGTAAATATTGTTCCAAAACATTCATAAGGAGAAGCTGTGAATTAGCTGCTACCATCCAGAAAAGTGGTCTCCAAACTGTAGCAACAGCTTTGAAAACATTTCCAGACTCAGCAGTGGCCAGAAAAGAAAACAGCATGGGAGGGATTATTAGGTAGGAATAAATAACAAATCAGAAGCTATCACGTGGCTTTTTCTGCAGCTCCACAGCGTGTCTGCAGCTCTGTTATGTGCTGTGCTGCTCCCCCAGCTCACAAAGGACAGGCAGGACTAGAGAAAGACACGGTGAAGGACATCAGAGATGGCCAAAGATAGGGAACAAAGTGAAATGAAAAGACCCTTCAGTCGGTAACAGAGATTAACAGGGAGAGAATGCCACCGAGTTCCATAAAAGCAGCAGTACTTTGGGGAAGATTTAAAGGAGCAGTTAAACGTTGTTTCTCGTAATGAAGAGACCAAAGGACACTAAGAAGCGTTCGGTGGTTTTGAATTAACAAAACAATTTCCCATTCACACTATGCACTGTTAATGAGAGGAATTTGTGAGGAACTGTTTATAGAAAAGCCTGCAGACCTTCAAAAATACAGGGAAGGCCTTTTAGATGCCACTTCGCAAGCACAATGAAAAATGTCATGCCACCTGTCTGAGATATTTGGACTGGGATGGGATGAAGCACCCTCTGGAACTGGTTATCTTTCTGCACTGATTACAGCCGGAATATAAAGGTTCAGTTGAGACGAGATGTGTACGTTTTGGACAGCTAAAGGAAGGTGTGATAATCCTTCTCACCCTTCCTGACAAGTTCTCCTTGGAGCCAACTTGCACAAGGCTTGTAGGAAGATAAATTCTTTCAGGTACAAGGCGATAAGCCCAACTTGTGATCAAGTCAGCAAAAAGCCAACTTGTGTGGCTCAGTGCTGGAAAAGCACGGGAAGAGCAGTTGGTGTCCTGAAAAGATAAGATTCAGATCCAGAAGGGAGCAGAGCAAGACGAGGTGTCTCAGAGAGGAGCAGGGGGAGGAGGAGAGATAGTCCAGACCTTTGATACACAACTGGCATCAGTCATGGCTTATGTTGAAAGGGAACTATCAGTGCTGAAAGCCATGAGTGTTCCCTCAGCTGTGATAAAAATTCTGCGTATTACAGATTCACTGGGGTTTTCAGTTAGTTTTGATTTTTTTATAATCTCTTAAGTCACATTTTGAAGCTACTTTCCAAAGTGGTTGCTTGTATTTGTGGGGTTTTTGTTTGGTTTGGTTTGGTTTGTGTTTTGTTTCTAACACAATCCTATCCTTTTTTGCCTCTGTTTTTCCTCCTGTATCTCACTGAGCAATGCTGTAGCGGAGCAAATGCTCTCTCAGAACAGGACAGTACCTGCACTAAGCAGTGAGCTGCAGTTCTGTTAAAGAGATTGAATCATAGAATCACAGAATCATTTTGCTTGGAAGAGACCTTTAAGATCAAGTCCAACCACTAACCCAGCACTGCCAGGTCAACCTGGACTGTGTGGTGAGAGCGATGAATCCTAAGAGACTTGCTGTAAGAAAGCAAAGCCTTTGTTGGTGTTTCATTGCCAAGCATGCCAAAGGCAACCAAAGCAGGAGGAGGAGTGATGGGCAAGTTTCTTATCCCACATTTTTCCCATGTGTTTAGTGATTACCAGTGAATTATTTTGCGAGGTCCGCTCAAACACCCACCGAGCCTGATTTGTGGTTGTCTTGAGCTCTCCAAGCTACAACTGCAGCACTGTGAGCTGTGCTTTTGAAGGTACAAAGTGCTAAACCACAGTTAAATATCTGGAAAATTGGTGCCTTTGTCTCTGCACCTACTTCCCTGCATGTAAAATGAGGGCAGCGAGGCCTTTTTGACGTTAGCAGCGTGTTGTGAAACCTAAGTCAAAAAAGTGACTTTTGCACTTTGTTTGCAAAACTCCCAGTTTCTCCTGTGATGAGTGTCCCAGAAAAGTCCCACAGGGAATTATTCATGTTCTATTCAGTGCAGAGGTTTGGTGCTGTGCAGAAAATAGGGGCTTAACTCTCACACAGAATAACGAGTATGGAAAAATAGTGACTTGTTGTCTGGTCCCCGCTGTGTCAGCACCTCCAGGAGGTAAGAGACTTGCAGGAAAAATAACATACAGTCATTTGGGGTTGGACTAGATGGTATTTAAAGGTCTCTTCCAACCCAAACCATTCTGTGATTCTATCATGTTATGGAATATCGGCTTGAATTCAAGGGGATAAGTAAAAACTAGCTTTGAGGTTGTGCTACTTAGTGATTCCTAGAGATGTGAGAGTGGATGTGTGTGGTAGGAAGAATGAGGATGGCTCAGTGTCCAAGTTGAGGGGTAAGGAGATGATGAAGAGGAAGTGTTATCCTTTGAACTAGGCATAAATAATACAGCTTTCAGAAGTGGGGCAGCTGGACAGGGGAGGGGGGATTGCCAGAGCCACTTCCTAACAGCCGGTTTGAGTTTGGCTCATGATTTCCACAGGTGGTTCAAACCCACCCAGCACAGATAACCTTCAGTCTGGCATTTCTGAACTTCCTAGTGCTCGACTTTGTGACGTTAACATTCATGGTCTCTGTTTTCGGTGTAATAAATAGAGAGGTAGCACCAGAAGTTTCAGATACACATGACATCTCCTTGAAATGGAAACTTTTGATTTATATGGCAATCGAATAGCTAGCAGGGAGGTAATTCATTACAAACAAAGGAAAATGACTGGAAGGCCTTAGTCTTCACACCAAGTGATAGGGAACGGTTATTACTGCTCTGAATTTCAATAGTGTAATAGTCACAGCCCTGGGTTGAGTGAATTTATTTCTTTTAGAGATTATGCTAGCAAATGTGCCAGGTCCATTTCAAACAGAAACCCAGCATCACCCTGGCTGTGACAGGAAAAGGTTTCCTGTCCTGCAACGTGACTTGTGGCAAATGCCATTGGGCCATCATATATTAAAAAAACCCCAAACAAACAACTAAAAGTCTCTTCTATAGAGCCAGTGCTCTGTGGCACTCTTTGAAGTAATTTTCTTGAAAAAATAAAAGTTTTCTGTCATTGAAAACTGATGCTGCCAGCAGTGTTTGATATGGGTCTTTGAAATGAATTGCACATTTCTCTTTTCTGAGTAAATAAAAATACTGGGGTCTTGTAAAATAAAGATTCAAATAGTGCAAGAGGGAGCTGTAGAAAATCAATCGCCTCCAGACACATGAGAACATTGCTCATGGAAAGTTGTGGTACTTTGGAAAACAGAAAAAAAAGTACTACAATTTAAAAGAGATATATTGAGTTAAAGATGAGTCTGTTCCTGATGAGAGCTTTAATAATTTGTGATGAATAGCAAATAGTTTTGATGTTATCTGGGTCAGTATTTCAACACGAGAGGTTGTTCTGGAATGGGGTCTTGTTGTAAAGATGAAGTAAGGAAATGTTTGGGTTTTTTTAACAACATGGCATCTAGGACTGATTCCATGGTGCTCTGGATTTGATGGACTCTCTGCTGTAGGAGTCCTTTTAGGTAGAGAATGGCTACAGGTAGAGATGATTGTTCAACCCGTGAGGAAGACTTGCCTGCAATGACCTCTTAAGATGCTGTTTCAGGTGCAGCTTTCAATGGTTTTATGATCCCTGGGGCTCTTGAGGACACGAGTAATCCCCTGGCACAGTAGTATCTGGAGACGGCACACTTGGTCCAGGTCTCTGGCAGAGGCATCCCTACTTGTGCTTGGTGGTAACAGGCAACGTACTTAATTTTCTACCTGGTTTTAAACAGATGATTGGCATTTGAAAAACATGGGCTAAGAGGCTTTATTATAGTTAAGAATATCAAAGTGAAAGGATTGCCCAATGCTTGTTAGCAGCCTGGAAAGCTCTTTAAATACAATGTCAAGGAGGAGCATGAGATATGCACCTCTAGGATCCTACCTCTAATGCTGAAGCACTAAACTGAACAGGCAGCAGGCTACGAGGTCTTGAAGGAATCAATGTGGTGAAACATGTGAATTTTGAAATGCTTATGGAAGCAGGAGAAAATATGAGCAGAAAAGTTTAGGTAGCAGCAGATCTCTCTACGGGCACAGAAATATAGCTTCAAACAGCAAAGCTCAAGCAGAAAGTTTAGAGGCAGCCATAAAGTATGCAGTGCCATCTGGGACCAACCCGGATTTCATTAGAAAACTGCAAGAGAGATCTGCTGTCCCTCCCAAGCTTGGGAGTGGACACGGTGATAGATCTCCAAATAGCAGATCCAGGTTAGGTGTTGGAAAACTGAGCACCCGAAGAGCTTCGCAGTTGGTACAAAGTAATGGGTGAAAAATTGTACCAGCAGAGGGAGCGGGACACCAGATTTCTTTTCCCTACATATCCAGCTAATCCAAGGAGTTTCTAGGTGTTAAAACCCAGATTTCCTTCCCTGATCTTTTAGAGCAAGTGTCAGTTGACGGTAAGTTTTCTCCCATGGCTACGAAGTAGCTGCAAAGTCAGAAGAATAAAGTCTCCAAATATGCATTGCAGCACATATTATGGAAAAAGCTCCCAATGTTTTCAGGTTACTGACCAGACCCTTCCAGTTGTTTTTGTGTTGTTGTTTGTTTTTTTTTCTAACGTCCTATCATGAGAGATCCCAGATGCAAGGCCTATGACAGAAACAGGACTGAATAATCTGGGTACTGGGGCTGCAATGTGTGATGAGAGCTGGAAAAGGAAGCTGGGTCAAGTTCATGCTGTTCTTAGGGGGAAAGTGGCTGGGCTCCTTCAGCGGGCTCTCTGGGTCTGATGCTGTGCTGCTGCAGGGACTACACATGCAGCAGCAGGTCCCAAGTCCCACATGTTTTCTTGTGTGGCAGGAGAGAGTTTACAGTGCTGGACTACAAACATGGCAGGTATGAGCCCAAAGAGGAGGTTTTGTGGAGCTCCAGCCAGATCTGTCACACGACAAAGGTGCAAAAAACCACGACAAACCTGACTGGATGAAATCCAGGGAATCTGAATTCATGAGCTCCTTCTGGAGAGGGGTCAGGGATGTCAACGCTGCTTGGCAATATGACAAAGCCAGTGTGCTGAGGCTGGGCAGTGAAGACTGATTGCAATCTGCTTGACTTAGCCCAGCATGGTAAACAGATGGAAAGAAAAGGATAAAAAAAACACCTCACCTTCACAGATAGTTCACACCACAAAAACCTCATTCCCAACTGCAAAAAGGCTCAGCTTGCAGTTGTGCTGCTCCAAACAGTCATGCACCCACCCTTCCGAGGCTTGCAGGGAACCAATGATGGACTCAATGATCTTGAAGGTCTTTTCCAGCCCAGATGATTCTATGATTCAGTGAAAGCAGAGCACAACTAAAGGTACTGCCCTAAGCCTTTGAGGTCTTGCTTTCTTCACGTATTTCATCTCTCTGACTGGCCAGCATGTTTTCAAGGGAGATATGCACACACACACACACACACGCTTACTCAGCTAATCTGAGTGCTTGCAGTTGGGCTCTGTTAAGTTGTGCTGCCCTATACCCTCCCAGGTGCAATTCAGATCATTCAGAGCATGCAGTCAGCAAATCCATCAGCCTTGGGAGAACTCAACAGCCTGTTCTTCTGCCTCCTGGAAGTATACATGACTCAGGATGAAACATCACCGCTTTTAGAAACATCAGGATGACTTTTTTTTCCCAAATCAGGGCACAGAGTTATTTAGTGGTGACACCAAGGGCTCGATTCACACAAAACTCCAGAACCATTTGGGATGTGCTGTGCAAAACTTGGTGGCCTCCAGCTGCCAGCACAGACATGTACCTTCTCCTCAGATACTCTGTTATACCTGCTAGTGCTCTGCAGTTTTCTTGGATGTCCCATAGCACCAGAAGTTGTTGATGTCCAGGTCAAAGAACTGAGCCCTGGCTCACTTTAAGAAGTGGAGAGGACTCTCATTAAGAAACCTTCTGGAGATAAAGTGCAACCTGTGTGATTGCGACACTGGGCAAAAAGGGTCCTTGGCAAGTAGCTGTGAGATCTTCTCTTGAGAGCTGGGACTGCAGAGTTCTAGGGGCACACATGGCTGTATCAGCCAGCTGCTCATTCCTGAGCAGAAGATCAGTAAGGTTCTTCCTCTCTTTAGGCACCAGGTACAGATTCAGTCTAGGATATCAGAAGGAGATGAACCTCCATCCTCCTATAGCATATTGATCTGAAGGACCTGTGAAGGCCAGAGGACAGGACTAATTTTATCACAGGGCTGAAGTCACACTGCTTATTTTAATATTCATGCTTTTGGGAGTGAGTCCAGAGAGGAGATTGTTTTCTCCAACAGCACAAGATGTCAAAAGGAAGAAGGTAAAGCAGGAGATCTTTCATACTGGCTTAACTGGACAGAGCATGGAGCAGCCTAAAGGAATTGATTTGAGGTAAGCATGGAGAAGAGTGGGAAGGAAAATTTGAGTATAGGCTGGACAGTGGCTCTCAGCTAATACCTTCTGTATCACTGGGAGTTTGAACAGCTTATAGAACTGATCTGAAGACACCAAGATCTTTACAGTGATGTCAGATGATCAGGCCTCATTGCACTAGCATCTTTTCTGCACACACAGAGAGCAAATCTCTGCCACCAGGAGGTAGTAGAGATTTTTGAGTTCTTCATGTCACTTTTCATTATCTCTTACCTCCTCAAAACACCATGTGGGATACTTCATAGGTGCAGACTTGTTGAAAGAGCCAGGACTTCAATACTGGCAAGAAAGCTGCTTTGTAGAACTGCCCAGTGTTGCAGATTTCTTGTGTGTGTTACACTGAGTGTTGCTCCTTGTGGGTCCTGCTGTGCTTCCTGCTGATGTCAAAAGCAATTGAAAAAGTGGTGCAGACAATTGCAGGGCAGAGGAGACTTCTGACACTACATCAGTGTTGTCCTGACTGCCAGCCACCCAGACGCTTCCATGTGAGTGCATCAGCCTATTCACTTTTGAATCACACCAGCCTCCAAATCCAGGGACAGAGAAGTACACAACATCTTACCAGATGCTCAAGAAATCAGTGGGGGGGTCTCATCATGGCTGGGTCCTGAGTACAGTGTCGAACTTCATTTCCTCCATGCCTCCTGAATGCTGAAGACTGTTCAGAGACCAAACCCTGGCTTGAATGGGAAGGCCAGGCACTAGTGGGAAAGTGGTTCCTTGGAAATACCAGCATAGATTTGTTCCAAAAAGTACCTTGTTTTCTCTACAAATAATGGTTTCCTTTCCCTAACCCTACCACTGCAGTCACACTGGAATCTGAAAGTCCAGCCAGACTTTGTACACCCAAATTCTCACTGCTCCCGAGGAAGATCTTCTACTGATGTACATGGTCATGTCTCTACTGAAAACAGCATAAGAACCTAGTTGTGGCCATTCATCATTCTCAGACTTCTCTGAAGAGATGGGATTTGAAAAAAGCAGAGCAATGGGTATAAACCAGTCCATCAGCTGAACTCTGGCCATCAAAAAAGGAAAGCAAAAGGCACGGTCAGTACTTCCCCAAAATGGGTCTCAGCTCATCTTTAGTGATGTACAGAACACAATAGCCATGTGCTATCTGCATTTGTAGGAGTTCTGTTACTGTTACCTGTATTTTTTTGTCTCTGACACTGAGTAAAGGTGCCTTGGAAGACCCTTAGGGAGCAAATACCTGCCACAACCAGTTGCAGTTTGGACTGAGTCTCTGCTCTGCCTCTTTTCCCTCTCTTTGTAACAGGCGTCAATAAACTGGCAGTGCTGCTGCTAAATAAATGTTTCCAGGAAATGTTTGAGAGCATGGCCTCAGAGGAATAACTACCTTCCTTCATTATTTGGAAACAAAAAATGACAAGGGCCCTGAAAGCTCCTTTCTTGCTAGCTTTAGTTAGGAAAAAAATGTACAGAGCTGGAGTCTTGCATTTTTATACAGCTGGGGGGCAAATGGTAACTACTCCTCTGTCTCTTGGTGCCCCAAGTGGACCCGAGCATGGACATATTCATACACATTGCTTTGCAGCATAGGGAGCATTTAAAGCTGCACTGCGGCCTGAACTACAGGTGTACAGTAAGAAAAAATGTGCATAAGCTGTTTCTTCAGCTCATGAAATGGGTGTGTTCAGCCCTGACCGTGTCTCCTCTTGCCCCCTGTCCTGCTGCAGGCTCGGAGCTTGGGTGAGCTCTAAGGGCTGGGATTAAGCTGTTCCCCTTCCAGGTGTTAGAACCACAGCCTGGGTTGGGATCAGGAAGGCACTTTCTTGTTAAGCTCAGATTGTCACCATTCTGTTGTCTGCAGGGACACGTCACACTTGACAGCCTTCTCCTTTTTCAAAATTTCTGCTTCTTTCTGTTCTTTCCTTTCCCACTCATTCCCATTTCTCTTCCTTGTTCTTCAACATTCCTTTTGTTACATTTCTGGCAGCTTTCTCCTCCATCCTTAATACCATCTTTGTGTTTTAGTTTCAGAAAGAATTGATTGCTTCTTGTTCTGCCTCCCTTCAATGAAATCAACTGGCATTAAAAAAACCAACAACCCTGTCTAGCTCATTGCCAAATCAAAACCTTTTAATATCTGGTGATGCTCTGAAATATTTTGGAACTCGACTTCAGATTTCGTTCCAAGCTGGAATCCCCCCAGCTTTCAAACAGAAGGGAAAAGCTCTTCAATCCAAGCTGCCAGCTTCAGGCATCTTTACACTAAATGGTTTCATATTGTCAATGAGTCCTTTCTGACCTTGATGTCAACGGAGAGACAGGTCCATCCTTCATCCCCGGTGCCTGTGAGGCAGAGTGAGCAGGAGCTGGCTATGCTTTGGTGACTTTCACAGGTACCACTTAAGAGGACAATTAGAGGAACGTTAAATGCCGCAGATTTTCTTTTCCCTATCTGTGGGTCCAGCTTCTTCCTGTTTATGCCAGATTTACACCAGCAGGGATTGTCTGAGGGGAAAACTGGGACCATAATATGCAAAACAAATTCCTCCAAATGTCATGACAAAAGTTCTATTTGCCATGGCTTTTTAAAGGTTCTTGCTAAGTGCAATTCAGGCCAAAGTGACACATTCTTGCTAAGGAAAAGAAGAAATCAAAAAGGAAAACAACCAAACAAAACCCCCCAGTATATTGGAATGAAATCAGTTAACATGGAATGATCAACCTGTGATTAATTTTTCACTTGAAAGAGTCTCTCGGAATTAACCATTCCTTGCTGTGGCAGGTTTTTTGTCTCTCTCCATGTGTTCACAGGCTCATAGGTTAGCTGCATTCAGAAAGTAACGGGCACTGACAGACCAAAGCTGCCTGCGTTTTTTATAGCTCAGTCCTGGTAACGGCTTAGGTCAGAACCTCCTCAAAGAGATGAGGTGGCAGGACTGGCAATGACCTCTGCTCAGGAACAGAAATCACTCTGTTCTCTCACCTCAGGTGGACTGGGGAGGTATGTGGAGGAGGATGAAGTAGTGAAGGAGAAGGCCAAGGAATTGGCATGGGCAACAGGAGAACTGGGTTGTATTCCTCAAAGCCTGTGCTTGATCTGCTTTAGGATCTCAGGCAATCACTCTAACTCTAAGAATTTTTCCCACCACTCTTGCCCTCTGTCTTTCCCTAAGTCCTTTGAGCCCTTTGTCCAACATGGGCACCTGCTGAGCTATCACCATTAGGTCTTTAGGGTATCTTGGAGCATAAATAAGGTACTGAAAAGGAGGAAATGACACCTCTTGCCTCGCAGCGAAAGACCCAGAGCTGGTGAGGTCAGGAAACAGGCAGGTAAGGAAAGGCTTCTTCAGGCTCTACTCACGTGAGGATACTGGTTGTTTCATGATGGCACCATCCAGTGGGATTTGAAAGGCAGCTGTGAAACACACCCAGACTCTTGTTCTTTTCTGTTTGAGGCTGTCTGGGAAAGCTGTGAGCAGCAAAAAAAAGACATTGGGACTGTCTGTCTGCAGAATCAGCAAGATGATCAGGAGACATGTACGTTGTTCTCTCACTTGAGAGGTTATTTTTGCAAACATATGGCCTGGAGTTAAATGTGGTTTTAAAAAAACAACAACTGTGGCCAAATTCTGTGGCCATTAATGATGTAAGTCTCTTTCTTTCTCTAGAGAAAGAAACCCATTTGTAGAGTCTGGGGGAAATTCAACCTGTACAACAAGCTCCAGGTTAAATTGATGCTTTTAAAGCTTCTTTCTGAATCAACCCTTAGATTTCAGTCACAGAGTGGTAAATACACAAATCTCTCTGCAAAATCACTTTAGTGTATTTACGCAACTAGTGACTTTGATGGGCCTCTTCACTTGAAAAGATGAATCAAATAAGTCCCCGTGTGCCCCTAATCGTGTGAGTGTCTTTTTCCTGGTAATAAATGGTAGTTCATACACCTTACTCGGCGAGGCTTCCTCTGCGCTCTTCTCACCGTAACTTGCAAAATGCCTAATTGCAGGAAAAGCAATCTGCTTGATTTTTCTTGAAAGAAAAATTGTCAGCAGAGTAAGAACTGAGAAACAATGCGAAGCTGCAATTCATTATAAGCTTTCAAAGAGACAGAAGGTACCACTGTGCATCTACGGCATAGAGAGATGTTGGAAGAGAACCATAGTCAGGAGCAATTTCGAGAGTGGCTTTGCTTATATTATCATCTAGTGATATTTAAACATGCACAGCATGTCCTTGAAAGCCTAGGGATAAAAGGAAGAGAGGAGATGAAAAATTAAGCCAGAACTAAGGTGTTGGGAAAGAATTGGAAGCTTAGAGTTGTTTCTGGGCACATTACTTTAACCTTCAAATGAACCAGTCATTTCTTTCCTTCTCTTCAAAGTAACACTTTTAAGTCCCCAAATTTGACTTTGAAGCTGAGATCAATGCTGGTAATGTTCTCATAACACCAACTCCCACTGGAGGTGAAATTAGGAAGGGGGGAGGGGGACTTGTGGTTTATTCAGAGACTCCACACAGCACACCAGGCAAGTGATTTTTGCATCAGCTGTGCTTCCCTAACTAGGACAGAGAATTTTAATCTTGCAGAAGGGGTTAGAGCCTCACCAGCTCCTACTGACCCAGCACCTCTCAAAGGCAGCTAAGACATGGTCTGGCTCTCAGTTGCTTCTACCCCATGGTCTGTGAAATCCTAGAGGAGTGTGGGCTGCTTATTAACACTCCACAGATCAGAAGTAAAAAGAAAATGTCTGTTGTCAGTTGATGTAAACTTCCCATGCAGGAGTCTGTGTTTCTGTTGAGCAATTAAAAAAAAAAATCTATACGTTGAAAAATATGAAAAGTCACTAATGTTGTTTCATAGCTAGCCTGAAAGGGGATGAAGAGGCTGAGAAATGAGTTATGCCTTGAATCCATGAGTTATAGCTTGTTTAAGACCAATTGTATCTTGGAGTGCACTGAGTGTGACCAGCAGGTCAAGGGAGGTTCTTCTGTCACTCTACTGTGCCCTGGTGAGACCACATCTGGAGTCTTGTGTCCAGTTCTGGGGCCCCCAATGCCAGAGAGGCAAGGAACCACTGGAGAGAGTTCAGAGGAAGCTATGAAGATGCTCAGGGGACTGGATCATCTGATGATGGGGAAAGGCTGAGAGCCCTGTGGCAGGGAAGACTGAGAGGGGATCTGATCAATATTTATCAATATCTAAAGGGCAAGAGTTAAGAAGATGGAGCCAGACACTTTTTGGTGGTGCCCAGTCATAGGTCAAGGGGCTGCTGCACAAACAGGAGCACAGGAGGTTCCATCTGAACAGGAGGTGAAACTTCTTTGGTGTGAGGGTGCCTGAGCCCTGGCCCAGGCTGTCCAGAGAGTTTGTGGAGTCTCCTTCTCTGGAGAGATTCCAAACCCGCCTGGACACTGTGATGCTGGGCCCCCTGCTCTGGGTGACCCTGCTGGATGGAGCAGGGGGGTGGCACCAGATGATCTTTAGAGGTCCCATCCAACCTCCACCATGCTGGGATTCTCTGTGATTTCATAGTTTTACTGATTAGTAACTGCCCTTAGTATTATCTAGCAGCACAGCAGGAGACAAATAATCAAGTTCAAACCAGTATTTAATACCTTAAGTGCATTTATTATATTTGCATTCACACACCAGAAAACGTTGATCTGCAAAGCACCATGAGAACACTAACCAGCTAATGACTCCCCATGCAAAGCCACAGCAATGGCTATTTTTAATACATCTATTATTTGTTTGTGCTCATAAAAGGCTGTTTTGTGCCATCAGCTTATTTAGCCGAGCTCAGAAGGGAGAAGAATGGATGTGAACAAAGGAGGAAGCAAGGGACCTGAAATGTCTTGAGCAGGTTCTCTGTGAACCAGGTGATGTAGACAGCTGGACGAAAAAGGAGTCAGTGAAGATAAGGTACAACAGAGTCACGAAATGATGAAAGGGCTGGAAAAAGGGGGAGTTTACTAGATGAAACTACATTTTGGAGGAAGAAGGGCTGGTTGCTAATGGTCTTTTCAGTCTGGCACAGGGAAACCTAAGGAGGACCTGTAGTGGAAGAAGCCAAGTAATTACCGAAGAGAGAATTAGCCTTTGGAACCCGTTACAAAGCCAAATGGTGAATTTCTCACCTCTTTTGTCAAATGCAGACAAGGATTTAGAGGACATCCTACGGACAGATCTTGGATCAGGCCCATGACCTGCCCGGGCGTCAAAGGGCTGATGTTTCTTCTCCTCTTCTGAACATTCCAGCAGTGTGGGACAGCATAGCCCCAAGTGATGTGCAGAGAGAGCCACGGGCTCCTCCGGAGGGACATGGACAGCACCGAGGGGTGAAAACTTCCCCCTTCAGAGTCCTCCGAGGCCAAATTTGGCCTCTCCCCTTTCTCGGACGCCTGTGGGCAGCCCCTGGGGGGGACAGATCCGAGGATCTCTGGTCAGCAGGTACCGTTTCAGCACAACGTTCCTCACCCACGTCAAGCTCACAAGTCCCACTAGCTGGAGTAACCCCGCTGAACATCAGCGACAACCGCGTCC
>WTSP01024841.1:0-38178 GCA_025331215.1 Actenoides lindsayi | reverse complement strand
ACTTCTTCACTGACCTTGGTGTCTGCAGAGTTGTTTCCCTCACATATTCTCACTCCTCCTTTTCAGCTGCTGTTCTCCAGCAGTTTTTTCCCCTTCTTAAACATGTTCTTGCAGACACTCCTCCACCGTCTCTGATGCACTCAGCCTTGGCCAGAAGCAGGCTCATCTTGGAGCCTGCTGGCATTGGCTTAATTGGACATGGGGGAAGCTTCTGGCACCTTCTCATGGAAGCCAACCCTGCAGCCCCTGGCTACCAAAACTGTATTCCCAATACATCATGTGCTTACTAGAAAAGATTTACAGGTACCATCCATCCATTGAAACAATTTTTTGCTTTTCGTTGAATGTGCCAAGAAATTCATCACATCACCAACTGCGATAGCACCTTTTGTGATCTCTGCTCACAGAAACAGGGTTTAAAATATTTGTTTATTGTCAATTATGCACTGATTTAGACTGCATTTAAAACAAGAGGGAGACTTAAGTATAGTTACCCTAATCATCTAAGCCAAATAATATTTTTAGATGGGTTTTAGCAACATAAACAATTTATTCCTCAAACATATCAAGGAACTGAAGTGTCTTAGTACTCTAACCCATTTCCAACAAACAAGAGCTTCTCCTTAACTCATCAAATATTTACATTGAACTATGTTAAAAGAGCATTCATCATATTCATCATGCAGGGATGCAGTCATAGGGCAGTAATAATTACACCAGGAAGTTTTTCAAGTTCCAACATGTCTATTTACATGTCTATTTTCAAAAATAAATACCTGCTAAAGGTGTGTGCATGCCGAGGTATTTGTCACTTTACCTCTTAAGGCGTATTAATGTATGGTTTTCCATAGCTACACTGAAGATCATAGGCAATTATTGGAGAACACATCACTCGAATCTCTTTGACAACGCAATAAATACATATGTAAAGATAAGAGAAAAGGAAGGAAAAAAGAACAGATGGTGGCAGAAACACAGAAGAAAGGAAATTTCCCTTGTTTTATCTTGAATCTGAAAGCACATCCCTCACTGAAGGTTTTTAACAGCGGAGAAAAAAAGGTGTATCTCAGGCAAAGAACAAAGACAACTTAATTGCCTTAGTACAGAGGTTTGGACTAATCATTTTTTTTTTTAATCCTTCTCATAAAATTTAGACTGTTTTCTCTTTCTGACCACTTTTGACCCTGAGGAGTTAATGTCCCTAACAGGGGAAGAGTGAGAGCAGGCTGCAACCACCTCACCCCAGGTTTTGCTGTTGGTGGCTCACCCCAAAGGCAGTCCTGTGAAGGGTTAGGGGCAATCCTTTTTGGAGGACAGAGGGCTTGTTTCAAGCCAGATGAGTTTGAGCCTCGGAGCCAGTTTATTGCCTGTCCACACAACCTTGTGTTCTGGCAGAAGAGAAGGATCAGAGGAGGAGAGGTAGTACGTGTCCAGGAGCTGGGGGGGAGCAGGACTTGATCTACACCAGGATAAGAGCTGGCTTAATATGACCATGGAACAAGAGTGTAAGTTAGTGTTAGGGCATTGGAGTAATTGTAATTAAAGGTTTCAGTTTTCATTATAGACCTGATTTCTCACTGAACTTAAGCACACAGAAGCCATTATTTAGGTGTCCAGTTCCACTCAGCTTCAGAGTTAAACCACAGGTCTGGACCAAGGGTCAACATGCCAAATTTTGTCAGGCCAAATTGTGTACTCACACTTCACCTTGCAGATATCCATCTCTTTCACTAAGATGACATCTAGTCCATGCAACACTATGGCCTCCGCAGGAGGAAACACTGACATTTAAATTCCCCCTCCAGCTTCTGGGGTCTCTCCTCTGCACTTTGAGACTGAAAGCAGCCAAATTTTATCACAGCAGGACTTGTTCAGAAGGGTTGGAGGAGGCTATATAGAATTCAGCAATAGCTTTGTACACTTGCTTTTGTATCGTAGCCCCATTCCCATTTACTTTTAGAGACTTCTGCACTGCAATTTACATGTATAATGCACAGTTAATTACAGTTTAAATTAAGCACACAAAAATCAAGATCTGATGATCTGTTTTATCAAATCAGGCTGTGTAAGATTAACAGCTACTATAAAATAAATGGAATATGTAGATAACTCTTACCATTTCAGTGGCTCATTTACAGAGCCATTAATTCTCTGGGATGCAGTGAACATACCAATGGAGACCAAGTTGCTCATACTAAATAACCAGTCCCATCCTTTGTCTTCTATTCCTTTAGGCTGCTGCTCAAGCACACCAGAAGCAACAATTTCCTATGTATTAATGACAGTCTGGTATTTTATACCTTAAACTTTATGTCTTTTCTCTTGCTTACCTAAGTACAAGCTTTTAGTAGCAGTCTTTGCTAAGAAAAAAGAAAGCACACAAGAACTTGAATTTTACTAACAATGCGTATCTTGATATAGTGTCTGGGTCTGTCTTTTCTATCCCTTAAGCAGAAAACCAGCAAAATTAGTAAAGGATGTTGCAATATCCCATACTGAGTAGGACTTCAGAAGAAGGTTGTGGTCAGCCCTTTTCCATGAACACCCCTCAGGCTGCTGCTCAGAGCAGTCTCTGGGGAAGCAGAGTTCAGGTCACATATGCAGAAAATGGGGATTACTTGTGAGTCTTCTAATGCTCAGATATCCCTGACTATGGAGTGTTGCATAAATTGTGGATATCTGCTCTCTGATACGTTCTGGGATGCAACATCTAGCCAAAACTACTCGGCACATTTTTCTCAGGTATACAAATAGTTTGAGAATAACTAAAACAACATATGTGGACAAATTTGCTATTTGCAGTAAAAAAAAAAAAAAAAGCAATTTACCCTGTTGCAGCTGTAAATGTTCTATGTTTTGCATCCCATGCTTAGTAATACGTCTGTGAGGAAGTGAGGATGTTTTCTAGGAACAAAGTTAATTATTCAGTAGCAGTTCTTAAAGTGATCAAAAAGAAAGGTGTAGGCTACTTTATTTTTTTAGTATAAAAGAGTTGTTCTTTGAGGTACTGATCAAACTAAACAGAAAATCAAATGAATTAAGGATTGGCTTCCATAGTATGCACAGGCTTCTGTTGAGACAGAAGCGGATTATTTTTCCAAACAGCAGCTGTGCCTACCAAGATAAATTGTTTGATTAAAAACAACCTCCACTTGCTTGATTTGGTATTCAGTATTTTTAATTTTGGACTAAGAAGTGAACATTCTCTGGGAAGATAAAACCCAAACTGTATTTAAGTGGTTCTTTTATTTAAATGAAATAAGCATTGCTGTAACAGTGAAGATAAAAGAAATGATGAAAAGAAAGACAAAAGCAGGAAGTAAGGAAAGGCTCTTATTATCATTAACATTATTTATTTGCTTTGCGTCTGTGCTTAACAGCACAAGTCACGAAGCAATACCCCATTACATGAGGCACTGTGCAATTACAATAAGAAAGGATAGGGTGTGCTCCAAGTAGTTCACCATTTAAATATAGCACTGCAGACAACAGTCAAGTATTGACTAATGGAGGAGTACAAGGACAAGTAGTCCTGCACACTCATGCCTGATGTATCTGTTACCAAAAGATGGCTTCCAGAGGGACTCATGGAGGTGGCTTGGGGGGCCTCCCCTTGGCAATGCCAACCATGGGATGATAGTCAGAAGTGTTTGCTGGAAGATGTGACAACAGAATGGTGAATGGTGAACATCTTCCTGGTCATATGGGAGATGAAAAAGAAGCACTGGTCTTGAGGAAGGGCTTGTGAATGAAGACAAGTTTTATGAAACAGAAAATAAGGGAGAGGTGCTAGAAATGCAGCCCAGAGAGCTGGAAATTTCTTTGTTCCTGGGTGATGACTGGGGGTGATGTCCAGTTCAGACAGGACATGGAGCCCTTTTATCAGATGAAAGAACCCACACTTTCTTGGGGGGATCAAAAAAGAATCCTGGCATGAAGTTGAATGCTGAGTCAATGGGATTCCTGCTTTGAATCCTTTAGGTATCTAGTAAAAAATTGAAATTGTCCAGCCCCTTGAGTCAAGCAGGAAGGAGCAGTCCAACCAACACAGATCACCTGGAGGTAGAAGTTACATCTAAGGGTCAAACCAAGGAGAGGAGATAAGGATTTACAGGAAGCAGAGATGAGTCAAAGCACCACTCCCCAGCACAGCTTAGCCAGGCTTTTATTTTCTATTACTTACAGCTCAGCTAAAAAGGCAGGATTTTCCCACAGCTTCACCAAGTTTTTCTTTCCTTCTGATAAAACGCATTTTTTAACAGGACAAAATCTCTAAAAATTAAACATCAAGCCAAATAAGGACAACTAAAACAGAGTTCTCAAAATGAAGTTCCTGGAGCATGTTACAGCCCTGTGTAGTGTTGAAGAAACCGTGTTGCTGCAAACATTTTCCCATCACCCCAGGACAATATTACTTACTGCAGCTACTGCTCTCCTTAACAATTTGCTGGCCCCTTCCTTCAGCTATGCAGGTTCGTTGGTTCCTGCTCACAACAGTGCCTTCAGCATCACCTGAGTGCATTCCGCCTCCTGGCCAGCTGGCTGACGACCCCAGCCAAAAGCCAAGTCTCCCTTGAGTCCTGCTGTTGGCAACATAAGCAGGCAACTTGGGTGTTAGTCAGAATGAATCACCCACCAGAAATTCTTCTCTCCTTCTCTCTCTTTTTCTCTCTCAGTTGACTATGCATGGAGCCAGGTAGACTTGTTACTTAAGTCTCTCATTTAAATGTCTAACTCAGGATGAAAAACAGCATCTGTAAGACTCAGCTTATAATAGCTTTTCCTTACCCTTCCCTTTGTTTCTAAGCTTGTAGACCACACTTTTGTTTAAATCCTTAATGAAGAGATTTTGGCACATGGGTTTGAGAGAAAGCTCCATGTCATTGGGAGGGCACAACCCATCACCCTTCTGAGAATGTAAAGAAAGAACAAAAAACTGTGACTCACCTTTACATGCTTAAACATTTGAGAGCAAAAACACCTACTTTGAATGTGTAACTGAAAAAAACTGCTGTTCACAAGGTGGTGGTGTGAGAAAAGCTAATGATATGAAAAAGGTTGCCTTTCAGGGAGGAGAAGGACAACAAAGACACTGAGATAAGGACATCAGAAAGCAGCAAAGGGAAGAGAGGGATGATACCAGCAGAAGAAATGCTGGAGAAGAGGTAAATTGTTTAACAAATCTGGTAGAGAATGTAATGACATTGATATGATACTGAATTAAAAGATAATCACAGCATCACGTTATCATATATGATGGGAGTGACAGGAAGTAGAGAGGCCATCTTGTCCCATCTCGTGACTGCAGTATGGGATTTATTATATCTATATCAGTCTTTACTGGTATTTTACAATCTGTTTCAGAGACGCTGCAGGTCTCTTATGCCACCTATTCCAGAGCTTGCTTATCCTTGAGTTTGTCCTAATGTCTTTGTGCATGACTTCCTGCCTTACACTTGGTACACAGTTAGTTTAGCCTCCTTCTCTGGGTAGCAATCTTTTATCATAACCCAAAGACCATTAGCAAACTTCACCCCCCCCACACTTCAGCCCTATCTTCTTTCTTCAGCTCAGCTGACTGAACATGAGCCAGCAGTGTGCCCAGTTGTCCAAGAAGGCCAGTGGCATCCTGGCCTGCATCAGAAACAGTATGGCCAGCAGGACTAGAGAAGTGATTGTCCCACTGTACTCGGCACTAGTGAGGCTGCACCTTGAGTAGTGTGTTCAGTTTTGGGCACCACAGTGTAAGAAACACATTTTGATGCTGGATTGGGTCCAGAGAAGGGCAACAAAGCTGGTGAAGGGTCTTGAGAATAAGTCTTATGAGGAGCATCTGAGGGAGCTGGCTTGTTTAGTCTGAAGAAAAGGAATGTGAGGGGAGACCTTATTGCTCTTTACAACTACCTGAAAGGAGGTTGTAGAGAGGTGGGTGTTGGTGTCTTCTCATGAGTCACAGCTGATGGGACAAGAAGAAAGGGCATTAAGTTGTACCAGGGAAGGTTTAGGTTGGACATCAGGAAAAACTTCTACACAGAAAGGGTTGTCAAAAACTGGAACAGGTTGCACAGGGAAGTGGTTGAATCACCATCCCTGGATGCATTTAAAAGCTGTCTAGATATGGTGCTCAAGGGTATGGTGTAGTAGTGGCCCTGGTAAAGTAGATAGTGATTGGACACGATGATCTTAAATGTCTTTTCCAACAATAGCAATTCTGTGTGATTCTGTGATTCTCTAAATGAACCAAACCAAATGATTTCTCTTCTTTAGAGGCCAGTTATTTTTGCCTTCAGGCAAAACACTCCTCCCTGCCTTCCTCAGGGCACTGTCCGGTTGTAGTTGTAAAGTGTGGTACTTGAAAATGCACAAAATTTCAGAAGTATTGAAGGGATTAATAAATCGGAGAAAGAAATACTGAGTGCATCTTACTTATGACTCCTCTTCCTATCTGAGTGTGGCATCTGTCTTCATTCACAGCATCACCAAACCTATGATTCACATCCATCTTTAATCACCAGCTCCATCTCTGCAGAACTGCTGCTTAGGCAGTTACCCAATTTGTGTCTCTATAGTTGCCTGTTACTATCCACATATCGTACTTTGCCCTTATCCTTTAGGGTTTATTAGCTATTTATTTTAGGTTCTTGTAGTAATTGTTCAGGAACGTTTCAATTCTAACCCTGCCTTACAAGGTGCTTGCATTTCTCTCCTCCCCCAGCTTTGTTCATCCACAACACCAGTGAGATCATTGTCTATTCCTGTGTCAGGACCATTAATGGATACGTTGGCTTCTGCTTGACCTGAGACTGGTCCATAGGGAATCTATTCAATAAGGCCTTCAAGTCTGATTACAGACCCCTGAAACCACAGTTTCAGACTGAGCCTGGGGAATTGTCTGGGGACTGCCAATTGACACAGGTCAAAACCATGCCGGGCAGTATGCCAGCAGTTAAACAGCTGTGATGGTCGAAGGCAGGTCAAAACTGTATACAGACACTGTTTAGTTCACTAGTATAGATGCCATCTTTGGTGCTGACATGGACTAGACTGGAAATGCAAAGCCCAGGAGTCAGCACAGAAAATTTTAATGAGGAGAAATTTCTTCAGAATTTCTTCTCCTGAATTTTCTGCTACATACCGCTTTTGAATCCCGGGGTTAAATTCTTGAGAGTGTTGGGGGCTTACCTATAGCAAATGGGCTGTATGTCTAAACTGTGCATCCCAGAGGATGCCCAGACATCCTCCCGCCCTGGGTGTGGTCACTGAGTCTGGACTTCAAAGGGAACTTCAAAAACCAGACTGTGTCCACATGCACAGGTGCTCAGGGCAGATTGAAAGTCCAGCAGCTCCAGGGGTCTGAATATCAAAGATTAAATAAAAATACCTCTGCTTTTTCTGGGAGAAAGGTGCCAAAGGGGAGAGAATGAATGACAGAGGTAAGTAAATCTAACATGCAAGTTGAAGACCAAAGAAAGCTTCAGTCATAAAAAGAGCTCCATCTAGATGTGCAAGGGGATCTGAAGTTGCATGGGCAGTGACCAAACTATACATTATGCATGGTTGTGGCCTGACAGGGTGGAGGCAGGACATGCACTTACTTGATAATGACTAAGCTAGAAATGACTATGGCCATGAGACATGGTTCCTGTTCAGTTTGGATAGATCTTTGGACAGTTGCTACAAGAAATATGAAGTCAACTGCTTTTTACTTATCAACAAGCTCACTTGCTGGTTTTCAGAGATAGATTAAAAGCGTCTGACATAACATGTTCTTGACAGATATGTGCAGGTTACTACCCCTTTTTTTTTTCTATGTTCTTATTTTTCCCAGTATTTTTCTGAGAACTAAAGTTTCACAGACTGTTCTGTAATTCCCTGAGAGCTTCTTCTCCCCCTTTCTGAGTATATTCAAATATGTGTGTATATCTTTTCCAGCCCTCTGAAACATCACCATCCTCCTTGAGTGCCCAAAGACAGTGACTACTGGTTCTGCAGTTGCTTCTGTTGGTTCCTAACAACTCTAGGATGACTTACAAGCCCAGAAGATTTGAAAACACCTTCTATGTATTCTGCAGATTACTCTTTGACTATCAAGACTTCAGACTTTAGTCTAGTCATCTGTGATACCTGTAGTAGAGTACTGTTCCCAGCTGAAAGCCTCAGTGAAGACAAAAGCAAAAAAATTCCCATTAAATATTATTGAACCCTTTGTTTCAATCTGTGCTCAGTGAGAAAATTATGTGCATTAACAAAATCAGTAGCAGTTTATAAAAGTAATAGTAAAAGAACGGTGGGGAAAGATCTGGTGTGGATGCAAGATTTGAACCTTGCACCATGACTAGCCGTCTCCAGAGTTGATAAAGTTTGTTAATGAATCCCTAACTGAAATACTAATAATTTCTTTTGTACAGCCACAGGGAATTCTTGAGCTATCAAGAATCAAGTCAAAGCAAGTTGAGAGCAATATAAGCTTTCAAAAGACACATTAAGAATGGTGGTGGTGACTGCTGTGTTTGACAAATCTAATCACACTCAGGAGAAAAGCAACAGAAAAAGTACTAAAGCAAGAGTTTCTGTGTAGCAGGCAGCCCTGAACTTTAAAAGAGCACTTCATGCTGTATGAAATCAATTGCATGTTTTATGGTAGCATGAACATAGAGAGTAATGAAACCACAGACATAATTAATCTGGATTCACAAGAAGGCGGGATATCTGTTCGAAAAAAGTGTGCTGGGCATGAAAGTGTTTGGAAAATCAGCTGAAGAACTGTAAGTAATGACTTTCAGCTCCAGAGTTCCCCTCTTTTGGCCTCTCTGGTTTCTTCTATCCATCAGCTGCACAGCAGAGGATTTCTTTCCTGTTCGCTTGACTAACCTTTTATTTTCTCTGCATCTCCCCCTGAACAACACTTCTCTCCTCCACTGTCTTGACTCATCTGGCACCTTTCTCCTGCTACCTCAAAATGTTTCTGACCAGCTCTGAGTGATTCCTCACCCTGCCCCAATTTCTGAAATCTAATGAGTGCTTTTAGGGCTCTGTGGGAGGCAGTAGGTAACCAAGCCATTTCCCAGCTGGGAGGACTGCAGTCAATTCACACAGAAACTTTGTTGTGCTGGGCAGGTCAGGACCAGGGTCCTCACCTCACAGGGCAATGTAAACCCTTCCTGAATCAAGATGTTTCAAACTGGCAGCGCAAGCAGCCTGCTCACCAAGCCAAGCAGAGAGAGATGCATAGAGATGCTTGACATGAGATGGTCCCAAATATCACCTGCCCTGGAGATGGCTCCTTCTCCCACATCCCTTCTGGTTAAAAAGGAGCCCAGAGAAGGGGGTCTTTCTCCTTTCAGTGGCTGGGGACAAGTGTGTTTGCCCAGGAAACTTGATGGCAATACCTGAGGATCAAACCCACGTCCATCAGCGAGGTCTCCATCACTGGACTGAGCTGGGCAAGCAGGAGAAGAGGCCACCTCTGCCTCCCCATGTTATGTGCAGCACTACTATACAGAGATGCAGGCTGAGAAGTGAGATTTCAGGCAGGTCAGCAGTACTCAAGTTGGTGGGGACATGGAGAGGGAACACCAGGGCAGGTACACTCCCGTCCTCCTCCCTGTGCCAGTGGCTGGGGCTAATGCCGACAAACTGTTACTGCCATTTCTCAAAACTTATTGAAAGAAAGTAGATGGCATGAGAGCAACCATGGATTTTTCTTTCTTGTCAATATATTTGGTGTCTTTCACTCAGGGTTAAACCTGACATTTCAAATTATCATTCATTGTGTGAACTTGTTCCACATGTAAAGATAAAAATAAAATCTGTGTTGAAACATGGGGCTAACACTATGCAGCTCCATTGCCCATTCAAACTGAGAATGTTTTCAGGGTGAGCTGGTCTCCAGAGCAGTGTGGGGTGGCCTCCGTTTGGGACTCTCCGCATATCCCACACTGCTCACAGACCAAAGAACTAGCTCGTGTGCAAGGGCAGTAGCATGTCCTTGGAGGACTGCTAAAATGAACATCTCAAAGGTGAAGGCAGGAGCTATCTACCTTTTGGCCCCGTTTACACATCCAGAAGTCCTATATGTGGTGTCCTTCTTCTGTACATCCAAAAGATATTTGAAAAAGTAATCATCTTTAGTTTTGTTTCATACATGGAAATGCAGAGGGTGAAAGTTTAGGTGATGTGTTCATGTTCACATAGGAATTGCTGGAAAAGCTGAGAAACAGCTCAGAGCTCCCTTGCACCCAACCCCAGCTCTAGAAAACGTCCACAGCTGGTGACTGCTTTCAAGGACAGGACTTGGCTAAGCAGCTGTGGCCTGTCTTGCCTTCAAGTTAGATTTGGATCAACATGGTTGTGCCAAAAGAAACTGCTGTCTTCGAACTGTGAAAATTGCCCTTCAACTGTGATGGAAAGAAGGGCTCGACTGGTAACTGTTGGGAGTCCAAGAGAAGCTGAAAGTAGCAGAGGGAAGGTAAAGGCCCCAGGGTAAGAATTCCCACTACCTATGCTGACCTTACTCATTATTATATTTAGCTTTGGCCAGTGTAGTACTGCCTCCCACCTCTGCCAGATCTGTTCACAGTCCCTGTGAGGATCTGATCCTTTGTGGTTCAGGTGGGACAGCCATCCCCTGTGTCCCATCTCACTCTCTCCCTTTGGGACTGCTGTGGTTTGGAAGGGAAGCATCTGCAGGGCACTAGCATCGCTTTGCTCTGATTCACAAGTAAATCAAGACAAGTGATCAAACCCCCACTGGTTTAAGAAAAGAGTAAGTTGCTTCATCTTTCTAGTGCTGGTGCTCAGGAAGACACCTGTGCTCTGGTTAAACTAGAGTTGGGGGAGGCAGGCGGGAAGGAAGGAAGGAAGGAATAGGAGATAACTGCAGCTGCCAGGTGGGCTGACTTTGGCTTACACTCATTTCAAGTTATTTTTAGTTGCATATGCATTCCCTGGCCAGCGGTGTTCATAAAATGGGACTTCAGTAAGTATAAAGAACAAACCTAAATGGTTGCTGCTTTTATAACCCCTCAAGCAGTTCAGACTTGTCAGAATCCAGGGCTTTCTGCTGTGTCAGCTCCTGGCTGGTCCTCTGCATCCTCAGCCCTCCAAACCCGCAACTAAAGCCATCTCTGATGCTCCTCTGCAAGTGCTGCAATTTTCCCAGGAACAGAGTGCCCCGGGTTTATGGCTCTATGTTCATGTTTGTTTACACTTTACATAGTGTTAACAGACTGGGTTTACCATGCAAATCAATGAGCGAAGGTTGAGCCAAGAGCTTCTCTTGGATCTAGCATCACTTTGGGTTTGATGTCTGGAGTGAGCCTACATTCCCCATTGTTTTTAAGGTTATCATAAAATCTCTGGGCTTTCTTCTGCTGTGGATCTTTAAAATGTTGGCAGCATTTTGGAGTTTCAGTTGTACAAAAACCACCCCCAAGTTAAAGCTGTGGGGAGGAGGTCACGCAGCATGCGAAGCGGGTAAAAAAGTCTAAAGCAGTGTATCCAAGGGCTAATTAAATTGAACCCTGACCATTAATGAGATTGTTGTCAAAACAGAAATAAATGTTATCTCTACTTTTATGAATTAATTCATATCACCTGTTTAAATTTTCTTGGTATAAGTGATTATTTATCACTTGTTTACATAGCAATATTTTTTTCTTAGGAAGACAGTCTGCCTTTGAGCAAACAGATAAAACTGGTTTTTTGAGTAACCATAAATCAGCCTTCCACCATCCTTCTTTCTCCTGTTACAGAGATCCTAACTCTGTCATCTTTGTTATTAATAGTTTTTTTGCTGGCTACTCCCAGTGCCTCAGAAATCATAGAGATATAAAATACACTGTAAATTACAAAGTCTCTCTTTCAGCCATAAATGGACAATAAACTATTCATGGTAACATCTGTGTAAAGTAGCTTTCAGGAGATTTTTTTACAGATTCCTCATAATATTTACACGTTGAGTACAGACAAGTATTAAACAGACCTCACCACAGCAGCAAGAGCACACCGAGTTCTCAGCCTATGCCAGCTGAGTCCCACTGGGGGAAGGCTCGGCATTGGCCAGGGCAGTGGTAACTGTGGGAGAGGTGGCACTGAGCTCCACTGAACTGGGATAGTGCTGAGAGCCAGGGAACTCAAACCTTCATACCACCAAATGGAATAACTGCCAAGAGCTTGTCCCTCCTCAGCCCTGGGTGCAGAGTTTTCAGCTGGGATAAGGGCAAGCCTGCAGCAGAGTCAGTGCGTGATGGGGAAGCTTTGGCACTGAGCACATGCACCTTACCAGGTCTGGAGAGGAACAGCAAGAGTTGGGGCCACACACATGGCAAGATGTTTGGCAGGTCTACATAAACCTGTCCAAAGAAACCCATGGAATACACCATGCTTGAAGTACAACAGTTACATTGGGGAACGTGGCTGGGGCTTGCAGGCATGGTCTGAGGTCCCTAGCACTGGCCAGAAGGGCTCTGGCAAGCAGGGCTGCTGGTGCACTATCTGGGGAGTGGAACCCACCACCTATTTGCTGCTGGGAGCAAACAGCCATGTAGAGGAGTGACTCCTGCTTCCTCCCCCAGCCACACTGCCTGCTACCTGTGCAAGGGGCTCTACAGCTTCACAGCAGTGAGGAAGGCAGGGCACAGGGCAAGATCTAGGAACTCCTTTAATTTCTTCTTTCCTGAGCACCACATTTAGACATCAGCTGCCCTAAAGCGCCATGAGCTCAGCAAATGAACCTGTAGTCCTTGCTAATAAAAGTTTCTCAGGGTGAGACGCCAAGCCCCACCAATGAAATGTGCACCTACCTACGTGCTCTTTCATCTCCTCCTTACATTGCTGTACTGCTTCAAACACCTCCCAGCATCCACTGGACTTGGTGTGAAAGCTGTGAAGGCAGTCCTGTACTTCTTTCAGAGTAGTTGCTTATGTTCATCATCCCAAATAATTATGTTGCCTTAAAAAAAGATCAGCACATCTAAAACAAATGTTACCTCTTATCTCTGGTCTTCAAACAGTACACCAGCTTCAGGCCACAAAATCATTCTCTTTCTTCTCACCTGCTTTCTGTCCCAGCAGCTCTTCCATGGACCAACTTTGGCTGCCATCAGGGAGGGAGGGATTCCCCCAGAAAACTTTCCACAGCATCCAATTGTGAAGGATGGAGGAATTTAATGAACAACCATGGACTGAACTTGGAAGCCAGTGAGTGTGAACCCTCCTATCTCCACCCAGAGAGGAGAACAGCCTGGTCAGGTGACACACACCAGTCCCTGCTGGGGGGACTTCATGCCTTGCATGAAGCATGGTGGATAGAGGACTCACCAGTCCAGAGTTTAAGGAGTCACCAGAGAGTGGTGGGGTCAAATTCCTGTTGTCAGGAGTGAAATGTGTTCCCTCGGCATGTGGTCTGTGCTCTCCTGCAGGGGACAGCAAGGCTGCAGCTCCCACAGTGGCAGTAGAAGGAAAAATTTGCCACTTTGTTCCTCCAGTGTTCCTTATAAAGACCTGAAAGCGGATATTTTTCTTCTCATCAGATGCAGAGAATTTTATTTCTGCTCCTGTTCTTTCATCACCATAAAAAAAAGGGGGGGGGGAGGGGGGGAAGAAGGGGGATATGCAGGGAGATAAGCTTTGTTCGGAACCACACTGCTTGTTCTTTTGGAGGTTTTAAAAAATTTTGGCCACTGACCCATAAATCAGTTCTTCTTATAGGTTCTATGTGCTCCTGAGGGCTATGCATCAGCACCCACCCATCACATGGATAAGGAGATCAACAGCTTAATTTAATCAAATTGACAGAAATGGCACATTCAGACACAAAGGCAGAAGGCTTTGTGTGAGGATGCATTACCAAACCTCTCTCCTGCTCCGTTCCTAGTCCAATCCACCACTCCAGCTGTAATTCTGTAGCTCATGTCCCCACTCCCCTTTTGCCCTTCCTCTCAGCCTCTCACTAACCATTTTTTTTCTTGGGTTTCTTTCATTCTCCCTGGGAGCCTAAGAGGCTTTAGCTGCCTGCCCAGCTCCACCTCCTTTTCTGCTTACTGCTTGCTCTCCCTCCTCCCCCCTCATCTCCAGGCTTCTCAAAACCTCAAGGCTTCTGCTTCCAGCATTTTGATTTCTATTTCTTTCTTTTACCAGCTTCTCACTCTCTGGGGCATTGAAGCAGTCCCTCCACCTCTCTTTTAAGAACACGAGTTGCTTTTTCATATTTTCCCACTTCTCCCTTGCCTTCAACAGCCAGGTGTATCCTTTCCTCATTGAGATTTTCTTCCTGCTTTTCCTTTGTTTTGTCTTCTCCTTCAGGGCTATCTTTGATAGAGGTGCTATCCTGCTTTCCCTTTATATCTGCTTATCTAAATCTTTTTCCCCAGTTATAACTACCACATCTGCACCAACAACTGTGAGTGAACAGCCAGACCCACATATTTCCCTTGCTCACTCCTTCAGGTTTTCCTGGTGTCTCAAAACTGAATCAATATTTTTCCTCCTTCTCCCTTCCTCCATGGCTATTAATACTCCAGTAAATTCTCTGCCATTACAGCTCTTAACCTGGAGCTTATTTCTGGCTTCTCCACCACCCTCTCTCTGCTCAAAGGCCATCCCATGATTGCAATAATACTTCTGTAAATTCCTGGTAATTATCTTGTTTACTCATCCTCACTGCTAAGGCAGTTTCCTTCTCATTCAAAACAACTGTACATCCTCCTTGCCAACTGCTCATCTCCTGTCTTTTACCACAGCTCTTCCCACTCAAACTCCTGTTCAGAATTTGCCTTCCATGGCATGACCATAGCTCCTGCCCTCATCTGCAGAGTAGTCCCCATTACTCTGTATGCTATAGCCACTGTGCTTGCCAAAGTGCTCAGCCTTGGCACAGAGCTGTGCTCAGAGGTCCAAGTGTCCCTTTTCTGCATTACAATGCATTTGTAGACAGTCTAGCATAAACACAAAAAAAATGTATTTATATTTGCAGAGAGGGACATGTAGTTACATTTTTTTAACATACCACCTTCTCTTCCATATGTAAATCCAGATAAATTGAGTTTATGTATACTTAATTAACACTGAGGTCAAGTTTTTGCATCTTTCCGTTGAGGAATTTCACTGAGAGATAAATCTTTAGATATCAGAAAGAGAGTGTTAGTTTATATCTCACATCCTTTTATAAACATGGGTTTCACACTGCTTCCTCCAGCTCTCCAAGGCAGGATACAATACACAGGCATTGTAACACTGGCAGCTTAAAAGGGCAGTGTGGTTGCTGTTGACCTTGGATACCAGAGTATTATATATAAGATTTGCTGCAGAAAATGCAGGGCATGAGCAGTGGTACCTGCACCACTTCAGGGAGGGGTCCTTCCCAAGCCATGGTGATGCTCCAACCTCATACCACATCCTCAGGGATGATGGGTTGGGGTGTAAGGAATTGGCTGGTCTTGTATGGCCATGTCACCTGGACTTGGCAAGGACAGCACAGTCCACAGCCATGGCTCCCCAGTGGCTCCAGAGGAAGTTGGGGACCTCCTTAGCTGCCATACAACTAAGACAGAAGAAATTGTGAATTAAATATAAAAATTGATCTCTAACCTGGAAATACCAAAGCTATGGTTTTTTTTATCTTCCACTAGTAGCAGATGAACTCAGATACAACAACACTTCAACAACCTGCCACCTCTGAGAGACTCAGAAATACTAGTAGTAGTTAAAAATGTGTTTGAACTATATATTTGCAATTTATAGCTGAAGTGTTTTTGAAAAATAGAATAAACAACAATAACCACAGATCTCCTTGCAGGGGAAAGGTCTCTTCATCAAGGGATGACTACCACATTTGATGTTTTACATTCCTCTTTTTAAAATGTCCAGTTGGGAAATTTGCCCAGATTGCTTCATAAAACCAAAATAGTTCATCCACTTCAGGTAGAATTAATCTAAACATGTACTTGAGCATGAGAATATTATCTAATTTGGAATAAATATATCTCTATAACCTTAACAGTAATTGTAAAGAAGGAAAATCAGTGCCTGCAAGGCAGGCCTTTGCAGGAAAATAGTTTACCTTGCAAAATCAGTATCGTTACATATCAAAATTTTTAAAATACACATTTTGGAAACTTAAGCACACGCTTACAAAAAATACCCACTACCCTCTTGACACTGACTGTCTGCTCTCTCCACTGCAGCTGTCTGAAGACTCTCTGTGACTTCCTTGCACTTACTTAACCAGGGTGTTAGTGCTTTTGTCTGGTCTCTGGAATGACAGAGCAGTGTTTCTCAGGGACCTCTTACAAGACTGAGGTCTTGATACCTTCCATAATTCTCAATTTCCCAGCCTCTTTTTATGTTATTTTGCTACCACTTCAGTATAGGAAATCAAGTCTGTTGGCATTGTGCGTGAAGGAAAATGCACTACTGATCAACACATCAAGAACACATGTACTTCAGGCAGTCTCTTAGGGCCAGCATTAAAAAAAAAGAATAAAAGTTACCTTTTAATGTTAACATTAAAAAAGAAAAAAAACAAATCAGGCAAAAATAACCAACAAATAATGCAAATCTAGAGTGAAACACAAGCCCAATCTTAGATTTTGTGCATTTAAATAAGGAGGAGAGACCCCACCCCCCTGCAATAGATGTTGCATTTGAAAGGATTGCTGGAACATCTGCCTTGTAGTGCAGTAGGCACCAAGGCCCACAAAACATCACCGACACTCAAGAACAAACATACACCCTGGAGCTGAAAATCCAAAAGCCACAGCCTTAATGAGCCAGAGGAAGTGAGCACAAAGACGAAAGGCACCACCAGCATCCCAGACCTCTGCATTGCCAAACAATTCCGCCTTTGTTATGAGTCACTGGTTCAACCCTGCTTCCACTGAATTCAGAGGGATTTTCATCACTGATTTCAGTGGAAGAACAGTTCTGTGCCGATCAGAATCAAAATCATCCTCCTTCTTACCCAGGAACTATAGCTGTCTTGTGGTTAAGAATTAGAAAACAAAGACAATGAAATCCTTGTGAGCTCGAGTCTGGCTCTTACCTTGTGGTAATTGGCTCTAGAATAGATTTTCTTAAGGAGGACATGCACAGTATGACATGAAAAAAATAAAACAGAACCTGAAAATCTTGTGCTTGATCTAGCCATAAGACTTAAAAACAAATAAACATTAGAATTGCCTTCTTTTTTAAGAAGTTGGCATTCACATGCTCCACAGTTGTAAGGGTTATGCATGCACTTTTTCTGAAAATTTAGTCTCACATAATAATAAAATTCTTGGTGCCACACTGTGAAAAAGTATTTTAAGGTACAAGATGGTATTATCAGAGGTAGCAACATGATAACCTCCCACAGAGACCTGTCCATTGAAGGTGACCTGTGGTTCACTGAAAATGCTGAACACTGTGATTTCCTTGGCTGACTGGAGTCTTCTTTCTCACCAGTCTCTCACAACATTTTGGAGTTTGTTAGTATATCACAAGTTGAGTTCTGAATTTCTGCGCTGAAATAAAGAAAAAAACCCAACATTTGTTACTAAAATGAGTAAGAAATCTTCCTGGAATAAAATGAAGACCCTACTTCCAAGAACTGTACTCTTTTCCAGCAAGGGGAAAAGAGCACTAGGGACTTGCTCCAAGGAGTCTTATCCATTGCGCATCCAATGAAAGGAATCCAAATCTAAAAATACTTCATATTAAAGCCTATTTGTGTGAGGTATTTGTTGCCAAGAATTCTCAGACTCTGTGCATCCACTTTATTGTTCTTGGCACAAAGGGAACTTCCATTCTATTGCTAATGTTATTTGAGCAGTCTGAAACAAGACGTAAAGTAATACCAAGTCTATCTCTATGTTAATTCTCCCCAGCAATGCTGTTGCCATAGCAAGGTTACACATGGATTTCAATGGGCACACGCAAATTGAAATTTATCGGCTTTTAAAGTCAGTTCAGCACATTTACAAGTCCTGTGTCTGCCTTCTGGATTCCTTGCAAACTTCAGGAAATTCACAATCTCATTTTCTGTACATAAGAATGCTTCTCTGTTTTTAGAAGAAGAGACTTATTCACTACTTTGTAATAGAGAAGAGTGAAAATGACAATGCAAAACATTTTGTCAAGTGTGTAAAAAATGCAACACTTTATTTTTTTTCCCCATTTGTAGTTAAAACAGTATGTTATTTTCAGAGAGTAGGTGCACCATGACTTGTAATTGAATGATATTTGATTAAAGAGGTACTACAGTCACCACATAAGTACTGATCAGAATATCAAAACAGCAAATGGAAGAAAATACATGGTTAGATTTGAGATGATTGCATACTTGGAAAATAAAATCTTGACAAGCTCCTAAAATACATTTAGCAATATGAACTGTTAGTGTTTCAACTATAGCAAAAGACTATGAAAAGCTTTATGAAAAAATATTTACTAAAAGGTGTTGTGGTTTGTACTCTCCAGTTCACAAAACCAAGAAATTCTTTCTTGTTCAACCTCGCGTCAAAGCCTCCCACTGCACAATGATTCATTTTTCCTCAAGTTAAGAAAACAGAAGCATTCTCCCACCAACAAAACCAAACGTAATTTCTAAAGACAAATCATATTTCTCTGGAACTTCAAGCCTGCAGAGAAGGAACATTGTGGATTAAAGGTGAGTAGGAGAGCTGTGACTGGTCCCTTCTTCAAGACTTATAGAAGATATAAGTATGGACGCACCCTAAATTAAACAAGGTGAGTTTTCATTCCTAGTTTCTGACATTTTTTTTTTCTCTTAGATTGGAAACTCTTTCCTCATCTTGCTGAGGGATTCCCAAAACACAGATCATACAAGCGTCTGAGAGCCAAATACAATACTGTCTCATAGGATTATCATCACTGGAGCCTGCCTTTCACCACCCTGCACGTTGGCAGAGGATGTACTGTTGTGGTTCTTCTCCTGTAGATTTGTTTTCCTTTGTTCCAGATTATTGCATCCAAAAACATATTGTTGAAGGGCAGATTTGGCTCTCACATCTAGTAATGGCTTCCCAGTAAGGCATTACATGGATGAGGACCAGTGACCAAGGACACCTTATCTCTGGTGCTGAGGAATTTGGCCTTGGACAGACAGTGCTGATGTACATCAGCAGGCAATGGGGTTGGACCACGGTGACAGACAAGAACTGGGAATTGAGACGGAAAAGAACAATTGTACTCTTTGATGTCACCAGCACGTAAATTCATTACATCTCTATTTTGTTTAAACTGGCTGAGATGCATAGTTAAGTCTTTTGTTAATAAATTATGGGAAAGCATTGTCGTAGCCATAAACCTCTCCATCTCCTTGGAATGTCCCCAAGCCCCAGAGCTTGTGTGGTGACCACACCAGCTTCCCCGTGTTTACCTCAAAGAGCTACAATGAGCACTCAGGTCAGGTGGATATCTCATGCCTCCTTCCCGAGCCAATGCCACTTGTGGATGTCACACTGACATTTCTTTGCAAACAGAAAACAATGCATCACACTGAGAACCCCTAAATTCATCATGAGTGTGGGAAAGAAAAAGGCATAAAAAAGCACAGCGTAAGCATGTAGAAAGCTGGGTAACTACAGACCAACAGCTAAGGAGGATGCAAGAGCAATGAATCATGCAGTGACACTTCTTTTAAAGAACAGCCATTAGGAGTGTGGTAACACCCAGAAACCCTCCTGAATAAATACCAGTGCTGCCTTGGCTGGAAGGAGTGTGACAACTGAGGAACTCAAGAGACATACGCATACAAGTGTCAAACCAAGAAAGAGGACAGCCCCACAGGCTACTTTTGGTTTTGTCATTCTGAATCTATGGAAATAGGGCTCATCAGAAACACATTTGCACAGAATGAAATTGAAAAGGCCAAAATTGGTATACATTAAGGAATAGGCTTTTAGAAGAAAAAGAAGAGGACGTGGAACATGCTGTCTTTATTGCATTCTGCACCCTATCTACCATTGTCTGGCTGGGGGGCAGACAGTGACCATGTTCTGAGAGGGGCAGACAAGGGAAAAATATATATCCCAATCGCTGTTTCTAGAAATCCCGGATAAAACACCAGCCCAGAAAAAGTCTGTTGGATAGGAGGAAAAGCTGTTTCTCTGGAGATGCTTGCTTACCCCAGTGTAAACATGTTGGGTTTGGGTAATAAGCAAGGGATCAGGTCTAAGGCAAAACTAAAGGGGACTGGAACTGGCAGCTTTAACAGATAGAGGCTTTGGAGCAGCCACCATCACAGAAAGACCAGGCTGGGGACAGGGTGCTGAGTTCCAACCCAATAGTCCAGCCTTAAAACTAGTTATGAGGAAGCTATGTGGCAAGCATAACAGTGATTGAACTGCAGCCTCCAGTTAGGACAGAAGAAAAGATCCCAGGTGAGAGATACCAAGCCACTAAAAATGTCCCTGGTTGTCAAGGATGTGCAGGTTTGGCACTTACATTTGTATTTACTCAGTAATTTTGCTTCCAATCTTGAAACTAGATATCATGACCCCAGTTGATGCTGTAGTGAGGTCAGAGAAGATAAAAAACAGATTATAAGTATACTCTGTGGTAGGAAGAAATGTGTCCTATAAAGCCATGCACCCATATTTTGGGGTGCCTCGTGTCATCTTGCCAGGACAAGGGTGGAAGCAGGTTTGGCAAAGTTCAGAGGGAAAAATCCTTTGCGAATGCTGCAACCAGCATCTCTCCAGATAGGAACAGGCAACAGAGTCACTTGTCAGTGGAGAAAGATCAGGGAGAACCTCTGAGAACCTCATCTGAGATGTCCCAGGATTTCTGTAGCAAGACTTCACATCTTCTTCACAACACTGAGATGGGCAAAAGTTAACTTGCAGAGACCAAAATGTTCATGTATGAGCATAGAAGTTTGATATCTAAACTTAACATAATCATAGCTCTCAGTAACTAACTTTATGGGCTGAAATGGGAATTATGTCCCTTCAATGTTTTAAGTCTTGCTTCAGTTATATGGTTCTCCAACAATGCCCAGAAATTCACTGTATTCCAACAGAGCTCTGGTTTTCTTGTAACAGCAGACTATTGGAGGTAAGAACTCAAAAGTTGCTGGGAAGTCACAGACAAAGCAATATAGTCTCCTCACAGTGCAGCCTCCCAGCAGCTCTCACATCACATCAGATGGTAGGTTTTGGTCTTTTTCGTCTGTGACCTATAAAATGGCCAAAACTTTCTCACAAGATGCGCTACACCCAATGTTTTATGGATGCAAGCCCTGTGGGGTATGAGTCCTGAGGAAACATTTGCCTATTCTACAAGAGGTAGAACAACAATCAAAAAGAAAAAACACAGACTGGAAAACTGAAAATTGTTGCTCTATTTTATTCTCAGATCATATAGGTGTATTCAAAGATAATCAGTTTATCACAGAATTGTACTTTTTTGGTTTATTTGTTCTGGTGCTCAGTGCTTTTCTCTTAAGAACATCTCTCTAGGATCTGTCCCTGGAAACTAGTGAGTTATTTTTATCTCTTGAGCTAGACAAAATAATTCTACTGAGGGAAAATGAGGATGGCTGAGTGGTTAACAGAAGGCAGGAGAGACAGGACTCATCCACACACAGACAGGCTGTGAGCTCCGCTGCCATGGTAGGTACCAGCATGGGGAAAGGCTGGGTTATGGCAGCCAAGCAGATAACTCCCTGGTCATGACTGTGGTCGGCAAAAGTGGAAGAGTGGGACTGATCTGTTCAGGAACATAAAGGACACTGGAGCTTCCTGAGCAAACAAGAAATGCTACTTTATCTCCTTTCGTTCTTTGAAAGGGCAAAAATTAGACTAGCAGAAAATGGTTGCTACTAGTAACAAGATGTTTTAACATGCCAGTGGTTTCAGTAGCAGTGAGAGCTGGTGAGCACAATTTGATGGAGATGTATATTCTGTCTGGGACACAGCCACAGCACTGATACGTGTTCTGTGGGATTTGGAAAGGCAAAGGGAAAGCTCCTGCATCCAGCCACTTTGTAGAGGCAATTTGCATTTATTACCTCCTACCCCATTTTGGGGTCCATCTCACCAAAAAGGAGAAATGTGAATGAGGGAAGAGGAGGACAAATTAGCAAGGAGTGGACAAGTGAAGGAATGGCAGCGTGACCACTTCAGCAAAGCCAACAGGGCAAGGACTAGAAAACTCAGGAACATCTTTCCCAGCAGTAGGAAATGTGTCAGTCTGCCTTACACTGGAGGGAGTGGCCGAGTGTCCCTCCACTTCTCCAGCTTGGCGATGAGCCCATGAGCTAGATCCTGCCCATTCCTTCCCTTATGGCTGCACTGGGCAGCTGGACCAGGCCCTCCTTCACCCCCCAGGTCCAAATTCAAACCTATTTTCAAAAAGCTCTTCCCAGGCATCTGCACCAAAAAGCACCCAAATGCTCACGAAATGTTTCAGTCCTTATAAACAAGGCAAGCCAGAGGGTGCAGACAGGTTTCTTGTCTTTTCCTCTGGCTTTCAGTAGCTTCCCTTGAACTGCTTTGTCTTGGTTTTGCACATCCAGAATACACACAGATCTGGAGGAAATAGTTATTTTCTGAGTGATGGGGTCAGCCTGCAGAAACTGGAACAGGGTGACTCCAGAGGTTACACAGAGATATACAGCACTGCAGCTAGTCAGTGGGGGGGCCAGAAGTTGGCCCATTAGTGCTGTTCTCTTCATTCCACCCAGGGTGGGGAAGAGGACCAGAGACTATGTCCCTTGATATGTCCTTGCATGGTTCTTCAGTGGAGCCCAGGGGCCTCAAAGCAGCACCAGAAGAAGTGTACCCCTCCAAACTCTTCTCCTGGTGCTGAACAGTATGGACAGTCTGCTCCCACCCAAAGACTGATTTGAGTTGTCTGCGTTGCAGACACATCAGCCATGCCAACCCCAGGCATTTGTCTGGATCTTCAAGAGTTCAGTTCTTCAAGAATTCAAGAGTTCTTTTCTTCAAGAGTTCAATTCTTTTGCATTCAGTTCTGGGCCCCTCACTATAAGAAGGACATAGAGTGCTGAAGTGTGTCCAGAAAAGGGCAGCAAGGCTCATGAAGGGTGTAGAGCAGAAGTCCTATGAGGAGCAGCTGAGGGAGCTGCGATTGTTCAGTCTGGAGAAGAGGAGGCCGCGGGGAGACCTTATCACTCTCTACAACTACCTGAAAGGAGGTTGGAGTGAGGATGGGGACATCTTCTTCTCCTTGGTGACGTGTGACAGGACCAGAGGGAATGGATGGAAGCTGAGCCAGGGGAGGTTTAGGCTGGATATTAGGAAACATTTCTTCACCGAAAGGGTTATCAAACCTTGGAATGGTCTGCCCAGGGCAGTGGTGGAGTCGCCATCCCTGAAGGCATTTAAATGACATGTGGACCTGGTGCTCAGGGACATGGTTTAGTGGTGAGCTTGCAGTGTTGGGCTGAAGGTTGGACTATATGAGCTTGAATGTCTTTTCCAATCAAAGACATTCTGTGATTCATAATTCATTGTCTTTACTGAATATTTTATTAAGCACATCCACAACAGAAAAAAGAGAAAAGCTTGACAGGTGTTTCTCATGCACGTAAAGTTTGGATGTGTAAGTTTGGATGTGTAAGTTTGGGATGGCAATCTGGACAGGGACTGGAATAAGACTGCAGAACGTGACAGCGGGTGATCATGCGCTTGTCTGGATTTCATGAGCTGAGGAAGCTCAGGGCTGCAAGTGCAGGGTACTGTCAAGGTTTTGCTGACTTGCTCTGATAAGCCAAAAGTTGTGTCTAAGTTTTAAGGAAAGGTCTTTTTCCTTCATCTTCCCATCTCCTTCTTTTCCTCATTTCATACTGTTAATCATACTGGCAGGATGCCCTCCAGGCCAAGACTATTCTGAGAGTGGGGTGAGAGAAGGGTGCTGAGAGGGAACAGCAGGCTGTGCATTTTTCTTCTCTAGCACAATTTGGCTGTGATTAATGCACATGAAAAATAATCAGCCTAATTCTGCAGAATTATTAAAAGGATGATAGCAAGGGGAGAGATATTTTGCTACTTTTATTCCATTTTTAGGAAGGAGGTCAGGTGTTCTGTGAACATGATCAGGTGACATCAGACACCTCATATATTTAACGCAGGGAGCAAAATTTGTAATATCTTTTTCCTCCTTTTTTTTTTTTTTTTTTTTTTTTTTCTGGAACAGGCAATGTTGGTCAGTTACTTCCCTAAGCAGGATCAAAAACAGCTCATTCATCATTAAAACAACACTCTGTATTAAAGGGAAGAGGGACTGTAAATGTGGAATCTTTGGAAAATGGCATTATTATGCCTTACTCTGAGCTGCTGATCACCTCTCAGCCCTTCACCACTTCCTTTCCGTGTGCTGTTCAGCCACTAATGCTGATAGGGATGGACACACCAAGCTGCTGCTGGTTCCTGGGGAAAACAAGCCATCCAGGAGCTGGGTCAGGAAGGCAGCTGGGAGCTGAGCAATTTACAACAACATGGTGCCCCTCTTCCTTACACACTTCGCTAAAGCTATTTGGTTCAAACTTAGGTCAGATGTAGCTACTTACCATTCCTGATCCTGGCAAGTTCACCACTTACTGGCATAATCTTTCTTTATCTCATTAAAAAGGAAAGCATTATCTTGTTTTATAAGCTGGAGGTTTTGTAAATCTTTCTTCCCTTCATGTCTTTAAAACTAAGTAATAAGACATTGGTTTACTGGAGAGATTGTAATATTTCTCCAGATTTTATGGTGTACAAAAACCCCCACAAAAAAGACTGATACAAAAAAGATTATAAGAGCCTATTTTGTGATTATAATTACATTCCCTTTTGATACAGGAAAGTATGTCAGCTACTTCTTTTAATTGTGCTTTTTTGTAACTTTGAATTTGCATTTTTATTTATTTTCCATTTTCTTGTAGTTCCCATTACCAACATGAAATTAACACTTCTTGTCCCTGCTGAGCTTACTGATGTTGATTTTTTTCTTTAGTTTTCTAATTTTGCAAACATTGACTAGTTTTTTGGGTTGTTTTGTTTTTTTTTTTCCCCAAGTAGATTTCTGCAGGTATCCATGTTTCATCAGAGAAATTATTGCCCCTAAGTGTTTAATTCCAGAGTCCACAGATATAATTTAAGATACAGATAGGAGTCTTTTACCTCCAATTCAACTTGTGAAGACCAATTGGGTGCCATGGCTCTTGGGTATTGCTCTACCACAGCTGAGTGCAAGGCTGAAGATGCCTCCTGCTTTTGTGAGAGCTGGTAGCAGTGTGGGAGTCCTGTTACCTTTTGGGGCCATACTTGACACTGCAGTGCAAGGCAAAGCCTGGGGACTGGAACATCAAGGGACTATCCCCTGCTGCCTTCCTTCCTGCTCTGCTGCTGGCAGAGCTCCTTGGGGGCCTTTGAGCATGTAGCTGGGAACTGGAGGTGGCACTGACATAGCTGCCTGAGGATGTGGCAGCCTCGGGGGGCTATGGCACAATGCAAACCCTGCTGGGGTTGGGTTTCTGAGGGCAGCCTGACTGTGTGAAATCATCTCTCACATCATGGTTGGGTTTCTTCTTTCAGATGCTTTGCAATGATCTCTTTTGACTACAGGGAGTTTCCCTTTGCTATTGACCCATCCTTGCTAACCAGGGTGCCCAGGCCTCCCTGAGCTGCTGTCCCTTGGTTCATTGCAGGAAGCTAAGAAGAAGACAGCAGCTGTGTTATCTCCCTGCCTAGCAGTAGGAACTCTGCTGGGACTCTCCTATTTCATTCCCTCAGGTCTGTTCCCATTTCAGGGACAAGTTTCAGGGCTTAGCTCTGTAAGAACAATGTCCTGCAGCTCAAGTGCGCTGCACTGGGGAGCCCCTGCCCCTTGGTGAGGGTGACTGTGCAAAGATCGACCAAAAGTACTCACAGTGGGTTGATAGAGGAAAGTGGGGAGGAGGAGGGATTGAGAAAGAGAGAGAGGGGTCTACACACACACGCATGTCCCATAGAATGATGGTATTTTCACTTGCAGTTGTGCAGCTCAGCTGAGAGACCCCATGAGCTGGGGCCTCAGCGGGGCTCGACACTGTTTACTCAGCATCTTGTGTGGGCATCATGAGCTGGATGTAGAGCACCGTGAGTCCTGTCTCAGTGACTGAAACAGACACCTGGGTGCTGACAGAAATGGGGACAATTCCCAGCCACCTTAAAATCTTGGTGCTGTTGGCCTGTGTCCTGCAGAAAGGTCAAAAGAGTTGCACTGGGGCCTTTGGGAAGATACCAGTGCAGGAACCATTTTCCACTGACAGATTAGAAATTGGCTGAACATTTTTCTCCTGTCAGGTCAGCTTCAAGAATATGGTGTAGGTATGGGAATTGAAGTGGAAATTAGAGCTAATCTTTTTAAGCTTCAGGACATAAGAACCAAACCTATGCTGGACAGACCTGAATAGCCTGGTCTAAGTGAACAGGACAATCCCATGGGGTCTGCCATGTGATGAATGTTTCTTGGGATGTCAAAGATGCTCAATAGCTCAGGAATGAGGGGAGAGATGTTTTCAGGAGCTCTGTCCTTAGAGTTATTTTGATCAGACTGACAGCGATGAGCTGCTGGGTGGTCCAAATGAAGCAGCTCAATGATCCTTGCTGGAGAGGTGTCTGGCCAGACATGAGACCATTCATGTGATCCCTGCGAAGAGACTGCATAGAAAGAGCAGTGGAGTCCTGCTGCAGGAGAACAAGCACAGGGGTTGTTCATGCAGCTATTTTCCAAATGAGTGAACGTCAACTGTCCCTGCAGGGCATGTTAGTCTGGTCCTTGCCCAATGTATTTGAAGGGAGATTTGTTTTTTATTGGTGTAACCTGTCATTGCAGAATAAACCTGCTGAGTGTTTTTTTTTTTCTCTTACATGATAAACACTGTGTTGGTCACAAGATCCCTTCAGCAACATCCTGACTCAAGTGGCTTGTTGCATTGTTTGTAAAAGTCCAATTTTCTTTTTGAGGAAAATCAATACAGCTCATTACTTGGCTGAGAAAAGATCCCTCTGTCAAGCAGCTACTCATTCCACTAGAAGGCAGCCCCTGAGGAGGCTCAGCCACTTTTGCTAAGCTGGACAACAGGTTGATAGCCTTTGTCTTAAATTATCCCTTCTGAACTAAAACTGCCCCACTGGGAAGACCAGTCAGCTTCCTGCAAACCACCAAAGAGCTTCTCACTTGTTAGTGAACAGCACCAGCCTTGGGCAAAATATGCACTGAAAAAACCCAACCAAACAAAAGATACTTTTTTTTACAGCTGCTGTAATGACTAAGTTCTCATACTGTTTCTACATTATATCCTTTCTTCTGGGCTCTGGCTACATCATTAGGCTTTCTGGTTTCAGTGCAAGGGGATTTAGGACTATGAGGCTGACTGTTAGCCAAATATTCTTTGTCTAGCCTGTCTCCACTGGTGAGACAGAGCTCAGGTGCTTGACCCAAACTTATGATGAATTTAAGCCCTTTATGTGGATGTACAAGATGTTTTAAAGCAGCTTAGGAGTCTGAGAGGCATTGAGGTGTTGAGGCTGTTGGGTGGACAGTGCCTTTGCCTGCGCTGTGTATATGTATGGCCTCGGGGATAGGACTATTGGTCACTGTGTTTATGC
Organism: Actenoides lindsayi; assembly: GCA_025331215.1. Taxonomy (NCBI): domain Eukaryota; kingdom Metazoa; phylum Chordata; class Aves; order Coraciiformes; family Alcedinidae; genus Actenoides; species Actenoides lindsayi. The sequence continues at coordinate 10,576 of WTSP01024841.1, read as the reverse complement.
AGGACATGGCTTGAGGGCATTCTCACTTGCTTTTCCCAGTAAATACATACTTTGACTGCTCATATGAATATCACAGACTCACAGAATGTTAGGGCTTGGAAGGGACGTCTGAAGATCATCGAGTCCAACCCCCTGCTGCAGTCCAGCTTCAGGATTTAGGACTTCAAGCCCCTGTCAGAAGTTTGTTAGTTTAGAAAGTTGGAGGTGAAATTGCTTCTATATGAAATCGAGAATAGGAAAAAAAAAGTACATTGTGGCTTCTGGGGAGTTGGATGGGAGAGTAAAGTCATCTTCTTAATTTTTTTGTTTGAGATCTGAATGAGGCTAATGGAAATTTAGCAGAGTCATTTCACTGCAGTGAGTTAAGTGATGAGTGAGATAAGATGTGTGAGATGAGAAATAAGTGCACAAAGAATTACTGAGAAGGTTATGTAGGGGTTAGGGTGCATGCTCAGCTAACTGTGAGGAGCTATGAAGAAGGCTGGTAAATTCTGTTAAACGAGTTCTCTGTCTTGACTGTTTACAGACTGCTCCAAAACCAGAGTGGATAACAAAAGGAAGAGTGAGGTGCATTTTAAGGGAGCCATTGGCCAAGAAATCTGTCTTGTCTCTCCAGATCACTGCTCCAGACCTTTGTGATGATTGTTCTCAAGAGCAGGTTTAGGATGTATGGAGTGCTGATGAGCTTGGCACTCCTCTCTCCATCTTGTCTTCATGAGGCAGTAAGGGGCTGCTTACCCCCTCACACCCGGGACGAGCAGTGTGGTCAGGGCCAGGGGGATGTGTCCCAGCAGCAGAGTATGGGACAATGCTTATGACAGCATTTTGCAGTGTGCTGGCATCAAGACCAGCTCCTGTCTACACATGTGCAGCACTGGGGCAGGAAAACCACAAATGAAAACAACTTACATCCTTATCATCACATGCTGTCCATAAAACTTCTTTTGTTTTAAAGTTCATCACTGGTCAATTTCCAGTTTTTCTCTGTACTGAGACCTTGATCTTGTGAGCTGTCTTTAAGAACTTATTGCAGATTGTAGATAATTTTGGGTTGTTGAGACTGTGAAGAGATGACATTACTTGTCAACCAGTCTCCTCTGGTGTTCGATGACAGCTGTGATTGCAGTGCATATAACATTATTATTTGACTATTACAATAGCATGGGTGGTGTTATGCCTGACTAGCTGACTAATCATCTAGAACAATGAGTAAATCTCCCCCTGTTTTACAATAATTAATATATAGAGCTGGATTGCAGTTGGCTGAGTGAGTGTGGAAGTGATCAAGGCAAGCAGAGAGGTGTTTGGCAGATTTAGGCTGCAGGAATAATAAACAAATGGATCTCTTGGGGCAATTATTCCCTCCCTGATATGAGGTCTGGCTTGAGCCAGCTCTGATCCACTTCAGGGATCTGTTTCAGTGGTAAGTGACTAAACCACTAAAGACAAGTTGGTCTGGTCAGTTATAAGGAGATACTTTGATGTGTAGGAATGCTCAGTAATGCCTTGTCCTCCCTTTACTTCTTCAGGGTCCTGCTAGGTGCTGTCTTTGGCTTGCTCCCAACACAACAAACATATGTCCTGTGTTTGGGAGGCAAAATACCAGAAGTAAGAGGTGGAGGAGGCTGGGTGAATTTACTGGGTTTTGTGCTTTCTAGAAGGATTTGCATGGGATGGGCTGTCAAGTGTATGTATATGCTCTTAGAATAGGGGGCATGCTTGTTTCTATTCTACCTCTTGTTTTTCTATTTGAGCCTCTGTTTACCTTTCCATCTTTTCCTTTCAATATTATAAACTTCCTTGAGCAGCAGTTGTCTCTTCCCAGGTGTGTACACATTACTTAACACCAGTCATAACTGAAACCTGCACTGTGCTGTTTAAAAGGTTTGGGTTTGAGGTTAGAGTCATTTAAGATTGTGGAATGTAAAGCTCGTTCCTCCCTGCAGTGGTTAACCAGAAAACCCTGTGACAGTATGTCTGTAGTTACTCAGGAGTGAAGGGAGGAGAGAAATTCATTAGTACAATCGAATTAAATACCTGCTGTGCTGGGGACCTGCAATGATAGCTTAGTGCCACTGTTGTCTCCAAGCAGGTGGAGTGGCTTTCTGGTCCTCCCTGAAATCTGGGTCACATACATTCAGGCAACAGCAGTACAGATTGTCTGAAAGTAACTCGTGGTTTTTCTTGTGGGAATTTACAATTCAAATCAAGAGAAGTTGCAGCCTCTCTCTCCCTCATATGGTGATTTTCTTTACTCTCCTGATACAGCAAAGATCAAGATGAAATATTAAATGTCCTCCACAATGTAATTATATCTGGCTGGTTGCAATCAATTCCCTCTGCCTCATGTAGTTAGCTATTGCTTCTCCTTCTTCTTCCCTTCCTGTAAAAGACATGAGGCTGATTTTCATCTTCCCTGTGGGCTGGAAAGGAGACACTGACAGCTCCCACATGGACCCACAAGCTTAACAGGAACAACTTATGGAACTGAATTCTCATGAAAAGCCCCAGGCAGTGCAAAGTTTGTTGCAAAGAGACTGGACTCTAGTTTTCATAAAGCCCAAAGCAATGCTTTATCTATTAGACTGCAATTACACAATGGTTTCCAAAGCTAAGTCTATTCTAGGCAAGTCTGTTTTTAAGAATATAATGTATTTAAAAATAACCTTTTCTGTTTTCCTGAGCCTAGGTTTGGAAAGGCTTCATGAGACAGAAAGTTTTATATGAACTTCTCCCTTCCCTGGAGAATATATATATATATTTTTTTTTTCTTTTTTCATCAGCTAGAATTTATTTATTTATTTATTTTCCCATTGGAAATAAAAAAATTGCTGATACTGCATTTCTGGACAACTTCTGAAATGAACCCAAGCTAGGAGTTTTCCATTGTTTTCCATTTGCATGAAGGTATTTTCCAAAGTTCCTTCTCACTTCATCTTTGATTGGCATGCTACCACTGATATGGACAGGAGAATTGGGTCAGTGTTGAGTCCTTGGGAGCTCTCTGCCAGTGACTGCTAGGAATGTCAAAGTAGTGATGCAATAGTTTAAATTTATCGATGATATATTGCTGTTGTCTTCAGGGAAGTCTACACCTTAGCCAAATATCTCCTCTTAGTGTGAGTGCAATGCTAAAGACTTTCTTTCTGAATGGCTTTGTGTCTAAAATGGCAAGCAGCCAGGCAGTAATGGCTGTGCTTAGGCAATTTTCAAATTTTTATTAGTTTTGAAAAAAAGTTTAACACAAGCTTACAAATTCCAGTATTAGAATGTATTGAGAAGCAGAAGATTTGAAGTCACTATCATTTTTGGTCAAGTCTTAGGACCCTAGGGTGGGGGCCTTATAGATGCAAGAATATGCCCCATTGGAAAGTACAGGAAAACTGCTCACCTTCTGTTGAAAAGTTTTGTTTCCAGCCACTGAAGCCCACTGAAATATCCTACATATCATGCAGTAGAAGACTATATTGTATCATTTCAGTACTAGCCATGATTATTGTCCTGGGTTTGGTTCAGGTTAATTATTACCAGCAGCTGCTGGCCCAAGCAGTTGGGAGGAGCTGGAGCTGGAAGGGCCACAGCTGGGATAAACAACTGCACCAGTCAGTGGGATATTGAATACCACACTGAGTCATTCCCCTATATATATATCTCCCCCTTATATAAGGGGAGAATGGGTCTGGGGTGGGAGTGCCTGTTTTTTATTTACTTCAATGTGGTTAGAGCTGGGAAAGTTGGCATCTTGGGCACAGGTAGAGTGTTCCTGGCTTCTATTACTTGCTTTGTCTGTCATTTCATTAGTACTGGTGTTTTCTTCTCTCTTTGTATTGTTTTGATAAAATATTCTTATCTCAGCCTCTGGGGTCTCACTTTTTTTCTTCCTCCCTTTCTCCCATCCTGAGGGATGGGAAGCATCCCACAGGAGTGTGTGTGTGGGGAAGCATGGGTGAATGGCTCTGTGATGTTCAGCTTCCAGCAGAGGTTAAAACATGGCAATTATATAAAAGTATTCCTCACTCTTTTGTATTTGAGAGAGGATTGTTTATTCTTCGTTCTTTCTAATTTTTTTACCTGGCAGAGGGCTCAGTTTGAATTGCCCTGCCTGTGCTGAATTTCCTGTGTATCCCTGCCCAAGCCTGGCACTGCTGGCAGGGTTGGGATTCAGTCCTGGACCTGGAGGAAGCACCTCTCCTTCTTTCTAGAGCCTGCATCCTTTGACAATCACCGTTCCTAAAGGACACTTTCAGAGCACTAGTTGATGGAGAGCTGGTCTGCAGATGTGAGCCTGCAGGCTCCAGGGCTGTTACACAGCAGACTTCACCAGAAGGAAAAATTACTTAAGAAAAAATTTATAAATAATGCAAACACAGGACACAACAGGAGTAGCTTTAAATACCTTAAATTAAGGGAACTGAAAGTCCTCTCACTGCACCACAACATTTTAAGCCGAGTCATTATAATTAATCTTCTTTTAATATACAGTAATAGTCCAAGAAAACACAACACACCCCGTACTTCTCTTGCTCATATGTATCCTGGATACAGAGTGGATTTAAAGTAAGATGATCTTCATAATCTGGTAGAAATAAAAAAAATTCCTGAAACCAGGAATTGATCAATGTGCAGAGTGGAAGGTAAAAGTAGTACCAATACCTGCTCTAAAAGCGTTGGATACAGTAATTCCCACAGGCACCAGGAAGCTGTTAGCTAATCAGTGATGCACCGCTTGCTTCACTGTCTGGTGAAAATTCAAAAACCAGGCAAGTGACATATGTGCATGCTGGGGCTCTATGGAAGAGGGGAAAGCCATGGCCTTGTTCCTGAAAGAGCAGGGCTAAATGGCACTGAGGAAGCTGCTGGCAGGTTTTACGATGTGACTGGCCATGTGGCTGTGGTGTCCACCCCATGTCAACCTGGTGCTGCTGGAAAGCCTGCTCAGCAGTGTGAGTGTGTTGAGTAGGTTGTGAAGAGATAGCATGTTCTCCTATGTACATCTTCAAGGCAGCTCTCTCCCGCTGTCGGTAAGTACGGGAGAGTGTTTGCAGAGGACTCTGCTAGCCAGTCTCCTTGGCAGCAGGAGACCAGGCTTAGAACAATCCTGCCAGGTGCTAATAGGGTCCCAGAGAGGCCAATCATCCCCTGTGAAGGATGGAGGAGCTCTGTGTCCAGCAGAGTTGACTGTAACCAAAAGAGCAAAAAATGGCAATAGCTTGTACTTCAGCTAGAGAAAGCACACCGGGTGTTAGACTTCTGGAAGAAGCCATGTGGAATCCCCAAGGGTCATCACTCTGGCAGGAACCAGGAATTCCTATGCATACCTTTGATGGCCACTTTTCATATCCACCCACTCCCTACCCTCTGCTCCCAATATATTGTAGAGATTACGCTACACTCCTATGTAGAGACTGTGTTGTATCAATCATAGATTATAATTTATTATGGCTGTATTATAAATTCTGTTTTCTACAGACATAGGTACAGATTAAGAAGTGCAAGGAAGTGCTGAAGTACAACTCCCATCTCACCAGTTTTATGGGCTACCATAAAATGAGGTAAGTTAATCTTGCTGACCACTGCTCACTAAGGTTCTTTCCTTTTCAAATCAGTGTTTACAATCCTGCCATTTATCTGTGCACTGTGCACATTTATCATAACACTAGCACCTGGAGTAAGACTGGGGTAGAGAGGATAAGACCCTCTCTATAAACATTCACCTCACTAATTTGGCAGAAAAATCAGTGCAGCAGAAAAAAAGTGCTTTGTTTTGTGCTTTTTTTAATGAGCTGAACTCACCCCTGGCTTTGTTTGCATAGGTAAGCTGGAAATAGCCTTCCACAATGGGGTGGGGCTAATTCTTATCTCCCAGTTTAGCTCACCTTTTGCATAATTTTCTTCTATATTTCTTTTTGATGAAGGTGGGCAACCTGCAAAATGAACCTTGTGCTGTTTGCCTCCTCTGCCTGCAAACTTTTTTTGTTGTTTTGGGTTGAGCCAGGACTGAGTATTTCCTCCCCAGCACTGTGTGGTGCTGGGATTCAGGGATGCAGGCTGTTTAGGAAGTGGGATAAATGCACTGCACAGTAAGTGTTGGAAAAGGCAAAACAGTATTTAAACAAAGAAATTGTGGTTTTTTTGGTGCATCTCATAGCGAGGGACTGACTGTGTGTCAGGCCGGGCACCAGTGGGTTACTTGTTTTTCCTTAGATTTGTATCTCTCACAGCTGGTTTGTTAACTTTTACTTTAAGCAATTACTTGTCAATGCACAGTGTTTTAAATATGTCTCCTGCATGAGTGCTGGTCTGGTCTAGTGGTACAGGGAAATACCTTTCCTGTAGGGCAGATCCTCCACTCCATCCTCCAAGCTGCCCCAGCCTTGCTGCAGGGCACTGTCCCTGCGGAGGGGTCAGGGCTTGGCGTGCTCAAGCAGAACCCGAGAGAAACAGCTTTGCCAGTACATGACTGCAAGGGCTTCTCTCAGGAGTGTCTTGAGAGCATGGCAAAAGGGACTGGGGCTTGGCACTAGAAGGTCACCTGACTTCTGGGCTGTGGAAATGTTCCTGACAGTGATTGCTTTCACTTTGTTCAGCCCTCAGCTGTTCCTCTTCTCTGTTACCGAACTTTTTTCTTTCTTCTGCCTGAAGCCCCTCTGAAACCCCTCCCAGAATTATACACCCCTTTTCCTATATTCAGCCTCTCTATCTCTGCAGAGATACCTGGAGCATACTGCTTCTCTGGACTGCAGTCCATGAACCCACCTACAATCTGATTCAAGCACAGTTATTAAAGGCTAATGATGCTCCATTGTCTTGAATTATATCTATATTGCACGATGTAGCGGAGAGCTATCAAACTAACTGTAAATGAGTTTAGTCATCACAGTAAGCAGTTTAGCCAAGCTATCATGGAGCTGCTAAAGGGCTAATTTACCTCCTCTAGAAGAAGATCATCAGAGACAAATCTGAATCTGGTGGGTGCAATTAAGATGTTCATCTTAAACTTAAGCTGAGCTACACTTGCTGGAAGAAACCAAAAAGTAAATCCATAGAGTAGGGAAAGAAAGAAAAGGGTGAAGAGAAGGCTCTGGTTTTATAATTTTGATTTTATTAATCCCAATACTTAATGGATCCGTTGTATCTGTGTTGAGGCAGCAGGTGCAATTTGTTATGGGCACACAGATCTAATAGTTAGAGCCATTGACAGTGAATGTGTCCAGTCTGATATCGGAAATCTTGCTTTTATGGGAGGGGACACCTGAAGAAGTTTACCAAAAGAAAGATGTACATGTGTGAGAAACACTGAGCTAGACAGGAATCTGTGCATCATCAGATTGTATATGATCATGACTGCAAAAGCAAGCAACTCCTGTTCATCAGCCTGAGAGGTACCTGGGGTGAAGGATAACTAGCTGTCAGGTGTTTCCTGAAGTGAAGACTCTGATCACTTCCTATCCAATTTTATTAGTATTCCCCATGGTTCCTCCATCTGGGAGGGATGAAATCACCCTCATCATTTCCCCTCCCAGTCTGAGTGAGAACTGTTTGTGCTTTGTTTGATTAAAATATCCTGTGGTTGTTTTCAGGTCTCACTAATAGCAGGATTAATTTGAAGCTACTGTACAAAGAGCACATTCTGGCACCTCTGACAACAGGCTCACTGTGACATAGGTCTCAGGTGTGACATCCAGGATGGAGGACATGGCAGAACTGCATCCCTGTGTATTATCCTCTCATCAGATGAAACAGTGGCTTGTCCTCATTTAAATGGTCCCTGGAAGAAAGCAAAGCTGAAGCACTGAGCATCTTATGGATCAGCTTGCAATGGGCATTCATGGATTTTAGGAAAGACTTGTGTAAGACCAGAAGGATTGGGAAGAATTGCACCACAAAGTAAAAGGCTGACTTACTGCTGCTGAAGAAGCTGCAAGGAGAAGAGCAGAAATACCACAAATACAACAGATCTCCTTCACCAGACAGCTTGGCATTATTAGCAGCAGACAACACAGTTTTTCTCCAAATAGATACAAAGGGACAGCATGATGAAAACGGTAGATAAGGACCATAAGTTAATGCTCTTAGAGCCTATTCTATCCTTGAGCAATGGCAAAGACTATGTTTGGTCATGAAACATGGGGACGTCATCACATTCCCAGTGTTAAGTGTAATTATGGATGCAGTAGATCTCTTGCTAGGACATGTGCGTGGGGAAATGTTTCCCACAGCTGGAGAGACTTCAATGTAAAGATTCCTTCTTGTCTTACGTGCTGTGCCAAGGAAAACACAGCATGGGGGCAAGGGGATCTCACAGCACAAAAAAAAGCCAGTCCACTGTAGCACCCATAATGGGCATGAATGCATGCTGTTCCTTTGTATGGGGGAGGAACTGGAGATGGCTTTGGACATAGTCCTGCCCTGCAGCTGGCTTCTGTTGGTCCTATCTCAAAATCCTATCTGAAAATGGAAGATGAAGAAAGCTGTAACAGCCTGCCAAGCTTGGCAGTACTAGAAGAAAGAAGGTAAAGAGGATGAAGAGATGAAAGGTGGCAACGAAGGATGTAAGAAGAACACTCTTTAAAGAAAGGCTTGTATCAGTTCCTGTGTTGCTGAATCAAGACAGTCAAGTGAGAAAGTCATGATTAGAGTTCATTACCCCTAGCAACCTATGGCCATTAATTCTTTCTGCTATCAACACTTAAGTCTGTAGCAGTGTCCAGCCTGTGGATGGGGTTCTGTATGCTGCAATGTAGAGACACCATAGGGTACAAACACTTGCCTCATAGATGTTAAGGAACTTGAAGATAAAGGCAGTGCCGTGGCAAAAAGAGCTGTTAAGAGAGCAAGGTGAACAACAAATCATTGACAGTGATTGCTCCTCCTGACACTGAAGTTCAGCGGTGCATCCACAGGAGAAAACACCTCTTCCAAGGATGACAGATATTCTTCATCTATTGTTTCACAGTCATAAAGCACTTTATTAGTTTAGTCCTTAAATGCTCCAGGAAGGAAATCAACCTGGAAGGAAATCAATCTGTCCTCTACTGAAATAGCCCAAGAATTGCTGAGTCAGGTTTAAACAAAAAAATTTCTAAACTTTTCCTCACTACTGTAAAGTGGGATGGCGATACTTACGTAACAGCCTGAAAAGGGAATTTTCTCTCCCTTTGCTTTCAGGGCTGTTCCAGCTGTCTTCCTGTGAAAAGAAAATATCCTGCCACCCACAGATAGCAACCCCTGTATTTGAGATCCCTTTGCTCCTTCGAAGACCCTACAGTGTGCCTTGTGATTTGGGGTTTTCAGACCAAATCAGGGATCGGAATCTAAATTTCAATAACAAAGGAGCTTCAAAGGGAATGCCTGATCTTTCCCTCTGACACTCGGGGAAAGCCACTTGGCCCCTGCTACTCTCAGCCTTGGCTGTGGAGCCTGAGAGAGGAAGGAATGCTCTCTCATAGAATGCACCCTTTTGCCACTTTCGATCAAAGCCTCGATCAAAGCCTGGCAGCTGGTATCCATCCAGAAGAAAACAAATAAATGCTTAGGTAAAGAAATGAGGATCTGAAATTTGCCCTTGGGTAGCCAGCCTTCTACATCAACACTGTATTCTCAGCTGTTAAGCAAAAGCTGAGAAGATAAATCTCAAATACAAGAAATTAAAATCAATAAACTCACTGAGTCCTCCATGTCACGGTTCAGACTCATAAAGAGGTACAACCACTAAATCCCTACAGTGCTGCTCTTTCACAATTGCACACATTAAGAAAAGCGAGGAAAGAGTTATATGAAACTTTCGGCTCGATATAGAAATCAGTTATCTTAATGATGCAATATCAAAAGGAAATATTGTCTCATTTAGATATCTACCAGCTACAGTCACTACAATACTCCCAAAAGGATAGTAATTATTCTCATAGATGCCTAGAAATTAAGAATTATACTTTCACTATGTTTAATATCCTAGCTATACTTTCAAGAATCATCTATTTTCATAAAGCTTTGGGGATCTAATTCAATTGGGTTTTTTTCCACCATTGCTTATTTATAAAACACGTGTCCTTCTGGTGATACAGTGTTCCAGTGGATCTCCCAGAAGCTGGAAGAAGACCTGATGTGCTCACTGTGTTTCTAGGACTGAATCCTGTCCTCAACTGTCTTGTTTTGCAAAGCAAAGGATCAAGCCCCATGGTAGGATGGAGATATATTCACCTTTTGATACTTTGTGCTGATTGTTCTGCTAAAATCAACAGCTAGCTGTTGATTTTTCAGCACAGCTAGCAACACCTGCAATGTGTGAGACATTTATTTACCTGTGTGCAGACAAAGAATAATTTATAGTGGATTATTTGCAAGATCACACCATTATGGAACAACTTTACCTGGAGCTCCAGAGTACCACCAATACTGATAAGTTATGCAAAGATAGCTTGTCCTGGTTTGAGTGAGAACAGAACTAATTCTGTTCAGTGATTTTACTTTTCAGCTCAGTTCTTCTAACTAACAGCACTTTCTGAAGTTAGCAGCCTGTTCTCACAGACAGTGTCTGCTTCCAGCAGTGATAACACCCCATGTTTAGAGTTACTAC